>JGVQ01000034.1:0-19994 GCA_001007845.1 Nigrograna mackinnonii
TATAGTAGCTATTTTATAGTATAGTAGTAAGAAAGCGCGTTTACTTAGCCTATCTACTACTACTAAGACGTTATTATAGCTATATTTATTAACTAAGAAGCTCTTAAAGTCTATAGTAATATATTACTAGGTTTTCTCTAGTATAAGAAGTAATTTAAGTAGTCTAAGCTTCTTATCTAGTAGTAGATAGCTCTATTTATACTATTTATAGTTCTTAATAAAGTACTTAATATTATCTTCTATCTCTTTCTAGTAGTAAAGCTCTTTTACTAGCTTAATTATTTTATATTTACTTAGATAAGCTATTATCTAAGTAGTATAGATAGATTAGATAATATATATTTTTAAGAAGTTAACTTCTAATATTACTAGGTGTCTTTATTTAGTAAAGATCTTAGTATTACTTAATTTAAACTTACTTTATATTTTCTAAATATCTTTTTATAGTTCTTAAAGAGAGTTATAAATATAATTAGCGTTTAGTAATTAATTAATTACTTAATAAAAGTACTTCTTAGGCTAGCTAGATTTCTCTAAGTCTTCTAGATCTAGTTCTACTACATAGAAAGTAGCTATAAGTATCTCTAGGTGCTATATCTTATTAACTAGTAGAAATACCTATATTTAGATAGCTATATCTTTAGCTTTCTATATTTTTAACTTATCTTATTTATAAAAGAGAGTGTTAGTAATAATATTAGCTATTTTTAGCCTATAGGTRATTATATAGTTAAACTCTAAGAGTTTAATTAACTACTAAGCCTACTTAAGTAATAGTTCTCTCTTAGTAGTAAAGTATTTAAGAGCTCTATAATTAGTAACTATTAAAAAGAGCTCTTTAAGTTATAATTTTAGTAATAGAGCTCTCTATTCTTCTAAGGCTCTTATTACTACTAGTATCTCTTTATTATAGATCTTATATACTATTTCTATAGAGGATATTATTTTACTAAAATAAGTAACTAGGTACTAGATTTAGTTATCTTATAGTTAATAGTATACTCTAGCTACTACTCTATTACTAGTATTAGTTTCTATATAACTCTTTCTATAGAGTAAGTAGTATTATAAGACGTTATCTAATAATATAAGCTATTTAGCTTTATTAAAGGCTAATTATTCTTCTTCTCTAAAAAGCTAGAAAGTTCTCTTTTTAGTAAGCTTAGTTAAAAGACGTATAACTCTACTATAGTTTTCTAACTAGGCTCTATAAAAGTTATAAAATCTTAAAAAACTAAGTAAAGTAGTAAAAATAGTAGACTCTAGCTAATTAGTAATAATACTAGTTTTAGTAGAGTTTTTCTAGATACTTTTTATACTAATAATAAAGCCTAGAAAGTATATCTTAGTAATAGTAAACTTACTCTTCTTAATATCTACTTATAGTCTTATGTCTTTAAGACGTTAAAAGACCTATTATATATATAGCTTATATTCTAGAGAATTATCTAAGTATATAAAGATATTATTAATATAAGCTATATAGAAGTTATCTAAAAAATTATATAATACTAAGTTTATATACTATTAGAAAGTAGCTAGGCTATTATATAGCTTAAATAGTAGTACTTTATACTTAAAACTATTATATCTAGTTTTAAAAGTAGTAAGATCTTTAGTATTCTTATCTATATATATATAATAAAAAGCCTAGTAAATATCTAGTTTAGTAAATACCTTAGCTAAAGATATATACTTAAGAGTCTTTTAGATTAATAGTATAAGCATCTTATTTTTTTTAGTAATTATATTAAGCTTTTAATAATTAATATAGAATTACTACTCTCTATTAGACTTTTTAGTAAATAGAACTAGAGAAGCCTAGCTAGTATTACTAGATTATATAAAACTTTTCTAGAAGTACTTATTAAGATAAGCTTTTATAAATTATAAGTACTCTATAGATATATAGTAGAAAGAGCTAGTAGTTAACTAATTTACTTTTTTAGTAAACTCTATTTTATAATCTATACTAAGCTAAGTAGGTAGTAGTTTATTAGAGGCTATTTTAAAAAAATACTCTATAGTAGCTCTTACCTACTTTAAGTAGAGTAGTTTAGTAGTAAGTAGCTCTATAATATCTAGTTCTAGTTCTATAGAGTCTTTATTCTAGATAAGAGTATTAATCTTATATAAGCTAGTATACTCTAGTAGAGCTTTCTAATATTTATACTCTATATATAGTATAAAAGCTCTAGCCTTAATTATACTAATATTAAGTCTAGTAGATAGTAGTTTCTAGTATATAAGAGTCTTAACTAGAGCTAGTTTTTTAGTCTTAGTTTTCTATACTTTCTTTTTTAGGCTAGATCTTTATAATTCTTCTTAGAATTTTTATATATTCTCTTTATATTAGAGTTATTTAGTAAAATAGAAGAGTATAACGTATTACTTAGTAGGCTTTTAGTAAAACTTAAGTTATAAAGAAGCTAGTAAAGCTTTAGCTACTTATAAGTAAGTAATATTAAAGCGCTCTAGTAGAGCTTTAAGTTTATTATAAAGATTAAGTAGATCTAGTAGTAGTACTAAGACTTCTCTAGTAGTTTTATTATTATACTAAAGTAGTTTTACTCTCTATTTATAACTAGYTTYTTATTTAACTACTTAGTTACGCTAATTAGTATTATCTTATTAACTCTAGGTAGCTAGGTAGAGTAAATAAAGATGTATTATAAAGTTACTTTTTACTTTTTAGTAGTAATTATCTTCTAGCTATTTTAGTTAATTTTAGTAGTAACTAAGATTAATATTATACTTTAAGAAGAATCTCTAGCTAACTATTATATTATAAAGCTTTATATTAGTGAACGCTATCTATTCTTATAGTATATAGTTATTAATCTTAATTTCTTTATAGAAGTAGTATTATACTTACTTAGCGTTCTTACTATTAAAAGAATTAAGAATAACTATAATAGATATTTTTATATACTATATTTTTAGCTTCTCTATTATTATAAGCATCTATTTCTAGTATATTAGGACGTTAACCTATATACTAGAATCTATAAAGGCCTATAGCTTAATACTAATACTTTAGTAAGCTATTTAGACTAATAGTAAAAATAAACTACTACTAAATAGCTAAAGTATTTTATCTAAGGCTCTTTTTTATAGTACTAGAGTAGAGACTTTTTTTAGTATTATCTTTTTCTTTTTTTATAAAGTAAGTATTCTAATTCTTTTTCTAAAGATTAATTAGCTTTAGAGTTAGAGTCTATAGAGTAAGTTTTATTAAGAGACTTATTATCTAAGTTAGAATCTATAAAGTTAACTACTATAATATATATAGTATTAGAGTAATCTTTTTTATAGTAGCTTTTCTTACTATAATTAAAGTATTTACTTTCTTTTAAGTCTAATTTAGTATAGAAGAGCTTAGACTTAAAGTCTCTAGTAAGTAAAGTATAAGATTACTTCTTAGAAGATTTTTTATACTTTAAGTATTAAATAGTTATTTAATAAGTTTAAGAATAATTTTCTTTCTTAATCTTATTACTCTAAGAGTAGGATTAGATAGATACTTTAGAGTAATACTTATTATAGCTAATAGAGTTATCTTATGTAGCCTATACTATAAAGTTTTATAGCTTTAGAAAGAGCTTTTTATAAAGTAGCTCTTTTTAAATATTACGTAGTTAGTTAGTCTTAAGAGCTAGTTTAGTAAACTTTCTTTTAAAAGCCTTTTAATTAGCTATATACTCTATCTAGAGATTATTTATCTTCTTTTATACTTTCTACTACCTATTAAAATTATTATAATAACTAGTAAAGTAATTAAATAGTTTAGTAGATTTATATTATTATCTCTTCTTCTTATAGGACTTAATAAAAGTATAGGCGTAGTTAGCTAGCTTATTAGAGAGATAAGATTAAATATAGTTAATATATAAGAAGTTTATCTTATTTTTAGTATAACTCTAGTACTAATTACTATTAATTTAAAGCTTAGTAGTTATTTTATCTAGCTACTAATTATAGTAGATAGTATCTAGCTTATTACTAAACTTATCTAAGTTATTACGTTTCTTAGAATATTAGTACTTTAAGTAGTTACTAGAAGATTAATTATGTTTTTATAATAAATATTTATAGCGTAGTTAATTATAGGAGTATTAGGAATTATTAGATTCTAGCTCTAAAAATAGATTAGAGCTAGGATTAGAGCTTTTAGCGTTAATACTACTAAAAATAGATTATTAGCTAGGCTAAGATTAATACTATAATAGTTTCTTCTAGTAGAGTTTAGATTACTTTTTTATTAAAATAGAATCTTAATTATCTTCTAAAGATTAATTATCTTTCTTACTCTACTTAGAGAGAAGAGCTATAAGTATATAAAAGTAAGCTTAAAATTATTAAGGCCTCTAAGTAGAAGTAGTAGCTTTTTCTATATTCTTTTTAGCTAGGCGTTCTTTTATTATTTAACTAAGTTATAATTCTAGCTAGGTTACTACCTAGAAGAGAGTTACTATATACTTCTACTATATAAATATATAATAAGTTAGTCTTTTAATTATCTTCTATAAGTTAGTCTTTTTATTACTAGTCTTATAAGTATAGTTAATTTTTATTTAAGACTTATATATATTCTATTCTATATAACTAAGCTTAGCTATAACATCTTCTTTTACTAAGACTAGGTTAATTATTATTAAGAGAAGTAGCGTCTCTTTTATAGCTATCTAAGTAATAAATTATTAAGTAACTCTAGAAAAGACGCTCTACTCTAAGCTAGTAGTCTCTATTATAGATAACTTATCTAAGCTTCTTTTAAGTAATACTTATAAATAAGATCTAGTAATAATAGGCTTAGATARCCTAGTATCTAGCTACTCTAGTAGCTAGTTTTAGGCGCTTCTTATTAGTATAATCTTATATAAGTTACTTAGTAGGTTAGATGCTCTATCTAAGTAGTTATCTATAGTACTTATAGCGTATAGTACTAGAAGACTTATTATATAGTCTTAGGTTTATAACTATATAAAGTAACTTAGGCTAGAAGTCTAGTTACTATACTATACTAATTAATAATTAGAGGTATAGATCTTACTAAATATAGATTACTACTTTACTACTTCTAAAAAGCTAAAGAGTTTATTAGTAAAGTCTCTATATCTTAGAGTCTCTAGCTAGCTTACTCTCTTAAAGTAGATAATTTAGAGTTAATTAAGCTTAGTAGAAAAGAAGAAGCTTATAAGTTATTTTAAGAAAATAGAAGTAAAGTTTAAGTATTAAAAGTTAAAAGAGAGTTATAAAAAAGTAAGAGAAAGTTAGCTTATAATATTATAAAAAAATAAGAGAAAACTTTTTAGTTTCTAGAACTTCTAGCTAGCTTACTATTCTAATTAAATAGATAACCTAGAGTTAGTTAAGCTTAAAGAAGAAGAAAAGCTACTAATTACTTAAATATTAAAAAGTTATAGTTATAGTAGAGAGAGGTTAGTAGAAAGAGGTGTTACTTAAGTAGATAAGTTAGTAACTCTATATAGACTATATTATAATACTTAGTATAGTATTTTTAGTTACTTAGTTAATCTAGAGCGTAGTATAGACTACTATTATAAAAATTTTCTTATAGTATTAAGTTTTCTTAAGTTTTTAAATTAGAAAGTTCTACTTCTATAGAGTTAAGATTAGACTCTTTTTTTACTTTTTCTACTTTTTTTTTACTCTCTTTTCTTAGTCTTCTTTCTCTCCTAGCTATAAGCTATTACTAGTATATATAGCTAAAAGTAGAGTATAGAAAAGAGAGTCTTAGAGCTTTAAGAGAAGTATTTATACCTAGAATTCTTAGTTTACTATAGTAATAGAGAAATTCTAGAGCTTCTACTTCTTCTTTTTTTTTTAAAGCTTAGCTCTAGGCTTTTTTTTTTAGTACTCTTATTTAATTTTCTTATACTCTCTTACTTATAGCTAGAGAGTACTTATAGTAGAGTAAGAGAGTATAGTATAAGAAAGAGAGAGAAAAAAGAGCTTAAATAGTATTTATAGCTATTAGRTTAGAGTAAAAGAGAAAATTTAAAGCTATATCTTCTTTTTTTTCTAATTAAGTAACTAGTTAATCTATAGTACTAATTTAGAGGCTATAGTATTATATCCTACTAGTAAATTAAAGTAACTTAATTCTAAAGTACTAGGTCTTATTACTAGTAGATACTAACGTCTACTATTATCTAGTAATCTAATTTTTATATACTAGATTAATTACGTATAGAAAAAGTATCTATAGTTTTATAGCTTCTAGTACTATCTCTTACTAGTAATCTTAGTCTTACTAAATATATCTTCTATGTCTCTATTAGTATACTCTAAACTCTATAGACTTCTATCTACTACTAGCTACTTTATTAGCTACTAGTAGTTTATTATATTTAAAGTAATTACTATATACTAAGCTATACTAGCTACTCTTATAATCTTTTATAATAAAGTTTAGTTTCTTAATTTTAGCTCTATAAGTACTTAGAGAAAGACTTTAGTAATTTTTTACTAGATTAGTATTAGTTTACTTATCTACTTATTAAATCTAGTTCTATAGTTTATAGTCTAGTAGCTATTTACTAGGCTCTATAGCTCTTATAATCTTAAGTTAATAGAGTTTAATATCTATATAATAATACTACTAGCTTTATTCCTAATAACTTAGCCTAGTTCCTATTTTTAACTAGATCTCTCTATAAAGGTGTACGTCCTAAGAGGACTAGAAGAGCTTTTATAGCTAGGCGCTATAAGCTATAACGTTAATTAATAGTATGTAAATATAAACATCACGCACTTCTTAATTAAGCTAGCACCTAGCTTAGTATTAGTATATAGTTAAGCTATTCCTATAAACCTAYATAGTTCTCTACTTTAGTATAGCTAAACTTATAACTAACCTACTATATATTCCTACTCTTAYRTAACTAGCGCCTTTAGTAGTTATTAGAGTTATTCTCTTATATTATACTAAGGTTAATACTTAACTAGCTAGTAATAGTAATAGAATATTAGTAAGGCACTTAATAGTTATTTATAAATAGTAACTATAGAGCTAGAGGTTAGATTCYTTTATATATCTAACTAATAGTAATTATAAAGTAGTTACTTAAGAGTCTCTTCTATTAAGYYTAGTTACGTAATAGGTTAGAGACCTAATTATAAACTAAAATACTTAGTTAAAARGAARGYTTTTAAGATAGAAGATTATTAAAGATCTTATATTAGAGCTTAGTATCCTTCTAGAACCTAGTTACTATTTAGACTAGCTTTTAAGAGCTAGTTAATAGAAGAAATAATAGTAAACACGCGTACTTACTAGGTTAAGCTTTTACTATGTAAATAAGAGTACTTACTCTATCTACTTCGTAAAGTAAATATATACTATACTTTATTCTTCCTCTATATATATATTTATAAATATAATACTATTAATAACTACTATAGCTACTTCTAGCTACTAATTAACTATAGAAGATCCTCCTACCTAATAAGTATCTAAGCTTAAATAGATATTATTTAATAAAGAAGAGATTACTAAGTAAAGATAGAGACCTCTATTTTTTTTAATTAAATCTATATATAGTAGACTAGCTCTTAATAATCTCTAAGCTAAATAAGAGAACATAATAACTAACTACTACTAAGGAACGTTAACTCTCTAGTATAATAAGTAAACTATAGTAGTAGAGCTAAGTACTCTCTAATAACTTAATTAAAAAACTCTATTAGAGATCTTTATAAAACTAGCTAGTAATAGACGTAAGTATAAAGACTACTTATCTACTATAACTATCTATACCTAAGTATAATAAGACATAATAGATAAGCTCTAAGAAGCTAAAATTAACTAAGAGTAGGCTAAAAAGAATTCTATATAATAAGCTACTATAGAACCTACGCATATAGAAGGATACTTATAAGTTATTCTAGTAAATAGTACTACTATGTTAATCTCTCTCCTATAGAGTATACTAGTAGTAAAGCCTAAGCTATCTACTAAGTAACTTAACCTAGAGATCTATAGTAGAAAGGCTAGAATAATTAADTTTAATAACTAGATTATAGATATAGAAGCTAAGCTCTTTATTAATAGTAAYTACTTTATAGATAACTCTAACCTAAGCCTTAACTACTAGAAATGTAATTACATCTAGGCTTATATAAAAGACTCTAAGAAGACTTACGTATAAATCTAGCTAAAGCATAATTAATAATAAAGATAGTAGGTTATAGCTAAAAAGTTTATAGAATTCTTTAAGCGTATAAACTAAGATCTTAATAAGAAGTTTAAAGCTAAAGATAAGTTCTACGCACTAATAATAAAATAATATAATACCTAGAATAACTTTAAGAGTAAGTTTAGCTAGCTTATACTATAAACTAAATAATTAGAAGATAACTAGAAAGAGGAGATTTACTAGAAGCTCTACTTATAATTATAGATAGACATAACTAAGTCTACTAAAGATAATAACGTTAGCTATAATTAATACGTCTAGAGGGCTATAATAAAGTACTATACTATAAGTAAGTACTAAGTAGATAATATTACTTTACTAGAGAAGAGGAAAGCTAYTAAGTTAGGTTTAAAAGAGTCTTCTACTTATAAGTCCTCTATAAAGCTACTAGCTATTATATAGCTAGAAGAGAAGAAACTCTACTACACCTATAAGAGTAATAAGCACTTTACTAGCTATTATAAGACTTACGCTACCTAAGCTATAGTATAAGAAGATAGTGACTTTCTATTAGATAACTAAGCTAGTTTATTAAGTTTACTAGAAGATAGTAATAATTTAGAAAATAGCTAGTACTAGGAGAAGTCTCCTCTTTAGTATAGGAGAATAGAGTAAATTATAATAGTTTACTAAAAATTCTATAACTTTTTAATAATAAGCTAGTAATCTTATCTAGACTTATCTTAACTAATAGCCTAGGACTACTTATATAAATTATAGCTAACTCTAGAGCTTATACCTACGTACTTATTAGTAAATAATTAATGCCTAAGATCTTTTATTACTTAAAGCCCTAGATTAAGAAAATGCCTTAAGAAGTAGGACTTAGTAGATTTAATAGTAAGAGCGCTAAGAAAGTTAAATACTACTTTAAAGTTAATATTAAAGTTAATAATTACGCTATACTAATATAGGTTATACTAGCTAATATAGGAAAACGTGACATAATTATTAGAAAACTCTAGTTTAAGATAATAAGAGCCTACGTTAACTATAAATATAAGAGACTAATATAGAGCTACCTTAAGTAAGATCTATATCTACGCGTTAATAAGAATCTTAAGCTACTTTAGAAGAGRCTACCTCCTACGTTATAAGTAGAATAAGAAGACGCTACCTAAAGAGATTAAGCTCTTAAGAGAGTAATATAGTAAGAGAAAGAGTAGTAATAAATTAATACTAAGTTACTTATAAAGAATAGTAATTAACTAGAGCTCACTATACCTATATTAGTATTATATAAAGAACTAAGTACTAAAATAAAATAACTATTAGCTAAACTCTCTTAAGTAATTAGCGCTACTAATTCTAACTAATTAGAGATAAAGTTCTTATTAAGTATTACACCTTTAGAGAATCTCTCTCTTAATTAGCTAAAGATAAAACTATCTAGACTAATAGAATTAAAGCCGCGTAGATATAAGATAAGGCCTAAGAAGTATTAAAAGTTTCTAAAGCTTAGAGATTCTATATAGTTCTTTAATATTATAGTAGTAACTCCTAAGAAGTAGCTTTAATACGCTAAGAAATATAATACTAAGACTACCTACCTATATAAAATTAACGCTATAATAAAGAGCTAAGAAACTAACTAAGAAGAAGATATCTAATAAGCTTTAGATAAGAAGCTACCTTACCTAAGTTAGGTAGGAGCTACTATTTAATACTTCTTAAAAAAGAACTCTAATAAACTACTACTATATAGAGATAAAGTTAATTATAAAATAGAGCTACTTAAAGATACTAATAAGCTCTTAACTATACCTCTATATAATATATCTCTTAAACATCTAAAGCTTATTAAAGAATATATTAATAACTATATTAAAAAAGGTTTTATTATACTAAGTCTTATATATTACACCTTACTAGTCCTATTTACTAAGAAATCTAGAAGAGGCTAGTAATTCTATATAGACTACTAGAAACTAAATTAGATCTCTAAGAAAAATAAGATGCTACTACTACTTATAAAAAAAACCTTTTAGTAACTCTCACGCGCTAAAGTATATACTAAGCTTAATATTTAATAAGCTTTCTATTATATACGCATAGATCTAGAATTAGAAGATCTTACTACCTTTAGAATATAATATAGTAACTATAAGTATTATRTACTACTATTTAGACTATATAATAGACTAGCTACTTTCTAGTAGTTTATTAATAAGACTCTATATAAATACCTAGATAACTTCTATATAGCCTATCTTAATAATATCTTAATCTTTTTAGAAGACTTTCTTAAGTATAAAGAATACGTACGTAAGGTCTTTAAGTAACTATAAGAAGTAGAGCTATAGGCTAATATTAAGAAAAGTAAGTTTAAAGTAACTAAGATAAAGTTCCTAGGATTTATTATTAGTACTAAAGGCATCTAATAAGACTCTAAGAAAGTTAAGGTAATTAGTAACTAGACTAAACTAATAACTTTAACTAGCCTATAGAGCTTTTTTAGATACTATAACTACTATTAAGGAATAATTCTATAGTATAGCTAAATAGTATAACTACTTACTTATAAAGGCCTCTTCTTAAGATAACCTAGAGCCTTAGAGCACTAGTATAACTTTAGAAGCGGATTAGAGTTATGTTCCTCTAGTTACGTGATACTAGGTCACATAACCTAGATTATATAGCTATTACTATAGCCCTACGTAGTATAGAGCCTAAGAGAACCTTAGGCTTAGAGTAAGAGAACTATTATCCCGCTCTACTATAGATAGAGTAGCTAAGAGGCTACTCCTACTTACTACTTTAATATATTTATTAACACCTACTACTTAGTTAATATTATATAACTAGCCTATTATATTATATTAAAGTTAATATAACTTAGCTAGTAGTAGTAATATAATACTCTTATCTCTATAAAAACTCTACTACTAAGTAGGTAATATCTTATAAATAATATAACTAGGTTATAGACCTAGAGAGGTCTAGTTAAAAGTAGGAACTAGGCTAGRTTATTAAGAATAAAGCTAGTAACGTTATTATATAGATATTAAACTTTATTAACCTAAGATTATAAGAGCTATAGAGCCTAGTATAGCTACTAGGCTATAAACTATAGAACTAGATTTAATAGGTAGGTAAGTAAACTAATACTAACTTAATAGAGGATTACTAAAGTCTTTCTCTAAGTACTTATAGAGCTAGGATTAAGAAACTAAACCTTATTATAAAGAATTATAAGAGTAGCTAGTATAGCTTAGTATATAGTAATTACTTTAAATATAATAAACTACTAGTAGCTAATAAAGTAGCTAGTAGTAGATAGAAGTCTATAGAGTCTAGAGTATACTAATAGAGACGTAGAAGATRYRTCTAGTAAGACTAAGATTACTAGTAAGAGGTAGTACTAGAAACTATAAAGCTATAGATACTTTCTCTATATATAATTAATCTAGCGTGTAAGAATTAGATTACTAGATAATAGTAGACGTTAGTATCTACTAATAATAAGATCTAGCACTTTAGAATTAGGTTACTCTAATCTACTAGTAGGATATAGTACTATAGCCTCTAAATTAGTACTATAGATTAACTAGTTACCTAATTAAGAAAAAAAGAGGATATAGTTTTAAATTTTCCTCTTTACTCTAATTTAATAGCTATAAATACTACTTAAGCTCTTCTTTCTCTCTCTCTTTTATACTATACTCTCTTACTCTACTATAAGCTCTATAGCTATAGGTAAGAAAGTATAAGAAAATTAAGTAAGAGTACTAAAAAGAAGAGTCTAGAGCTAAGCTTTAAAAAAAAAAGAGGAGGTAGAAGCTCTAGGATTTCTCTATTACTATAGTAAACTAGAAATTCTAGGTATAAATACTTCTCTTAAAGCTCTAAGACTCTCTCTCCTATACTTTACTTCTAGCTACGTATACTAGTAATAGCTTATAGCTAGGAGAGAAAAAAGACTAAGAAAAAAAAGTAAAAGAAGAGCCTAATCTTAGCTCTATAGAAGTAGAACCTTCTAATTTAAGAATCTAAGAAAACTTAATACTATAAGAAAATTCTTATAATAGTAGCCTATACTACGCTCTAGATTAACTAAGTAACTAAAAATACTATACTAAGTATTATAACGTAGTCTATATAGAGTTACTAACTTACCTACTTAAGTAATACCTCTCTCTACTAACCTCTTTCTACTATAACTATAACTTTTTAATATTTAAGTAACTAGTAGCTCCTCCTCTTCTTTAAGCTTAACTAACTCTAGGTTATCTATTTAATTAGAAAAGTAAGCTAGCTAGAAGTTCTAGAAACTAAGAAGTTTTCTCTTACCTCTTTATAATATTATAAGCTAACTCTCTCTTACTTATTTATTACCTCTATACTTTAAAATAGCCTATTAGCCTCTCTTCTTCTTTAAGCTTAACTAACTCTAGGTCACCTACTTATTAGAATAGTAAGCTAATAAGAAACCTAAGTCTTAGAGCTTTATTAATACTTTTTTACTTTTACCTAGCTCTTAGAAGTAGTAAGGTAGTAAATTATATTAGTAAGATCTACGCCCCTAGTCTCTAATTAGTATAGTATAGTAACTAGTAAAGTTACTCTAGTAACTAAGTAAAGTTACTCTATATAGTTATAAACCTAAAACTATATAGTAAGACCTTAAGTACTATATACTACTAACTATATATCTTAGCTACCTTCTAGAATAGAAGACTCTATTAGTAACTAGGAACGCTTAAAAGAGCCTAAACTAGAGAGACCTAACTTTATTATTACTAGGAGTTAATCACACGCTCTTAATAAAGCTAAATTAACCTAGCTTACTCTTATCTCTCTCTCTAGACTAGAGAAAATAATCTTTAAAGATGTTAAGAACTCTACTACTTAGTCTATTATAAATAAGTAACTACTTAATTTAAATTACTATAACTAAGAACTTATTAATAAAGATATTAAAGTTAAGCTTACCTATATTAAATAGCTAGGTCTACTAAGTTCTACTAAAATTAGTAATAAGAAGCCTTAGCTAGTAGAGATAGTAAAAGACTAGAGTTACTAAATCTAGGCCTAGTAAGAATATAAGAAGACTCTTAGCTATATAGTAACTTAACTAAAAGCTAACTTTATAAAAACTTATTAAAATAGAGAGATACTAGAGAAGAAGTATAACTAGCTATAATCTCTYYTTAYRTTAGATAAAGTTTAACCTACTACTAAGCCTATTATTAATCCTAATACTATAAAATAAGACTCTTATAAGTTATAAAGCGTAGCTTAAGCTTCTTATTAATTAGAGCGTTATTAGTAATCCTAGGATTACTACTAATCTAAGTAATCTATACTTAGTAATATTAACGTAGAAGACTTAGATCTAAGCTCTAATCTAGGATCTAATTTAAGTAGAGATCTAGAGTCCTAATAATTTTATAGCTAATCTTATTATCTTTATTCTTCTTATAAGAAGAGGTGCTCTTCTAGGCGTTCTTCTTAAAGCTAATTAAGGCCTTAATACTTAGAGAAGCGTAGAGACTCTAAGAAGTTTAATAATAAATTAAGATCTATTTAGTATAATTAATAGCTAAATAAGATAATAGCTAAATTACGTATTAATAGTAATTAATATAAAGTAAAGACTAAGAATAAGATAAACTACTTATAAGTTAACTATATATAATCTTAACTATTAGATAAGCCTATAGATTACGCTTATACCTTTATAAAATTATTTAAATCTAAAGGAAAGTAATATAAGCCCTAGGAGCTATTTAATTACCTCTTAGGACGCTATAATAACCTAGATAAGTGCTAGAAGGCTTATAAGAAACTTAATAACCTCTAGATAGATTATAGCTCTAATTAGAATAAGTTTAAGAGTAAATTTACTAAACTAGCTTTTAAAACTAACTAACCTAGTAATACTTAGAAGGAGTTAATTTATAAAAAACTCTACCTAAAGCTCTAGGACTTTATAGCTTAGGCGGCTTATAATAATATAGTTAGCTATAATAAATATAAGTCCTAAGTATTAATCTAGTACTACTTATAGTATAATAGGATTAAGAATAAAGACTAAGTTAAGCTCTAATAATTATCTAACTAGTATTTAAAAAATAAGGAATCTTCTAGAAAGAAGTCCTATACCTCTACTCTTATAGAGCGTAAAGCTATCCTACCTAAATTAGATAGAGGTAATAAGTGCTTTAATTATAGTAAGAAAAGCTATTATAAGAAAGATTACTCTAATACTACGTATACTATAGTAGTTAATTTTATAGATTCTAACTTAGATAATAAGCCTTTTAATAAAACCTACTCTATAGACTCTAACTCTAAAGCTAATTAATTTTTAGAAGAGGAATTAGAATACCTACTTTATAAGAAGGGAAAAAGATAGTACTAAGAGAAGTTTCTACTCTAGTACTATAGAAAAGAGCCTTAGATAAGATACTCTAGCTATTTAGTAGTAGCTTATTCTTACTACTAGTCTAAATAGCTTACTAAAGTATTAGTATTAAGCTATAGGCCCTTATAGATTCTAGTATATAGGTTAACATCCTAATATACTAGAAATAGATACCTATAATAATAGAGAAGCTAAAAATATAGTATATAAAGATACCTATTATAGTTACTCTTAATTCCTTTAATAGTAAAAACGCTAAGTAAGTATAATATTACTTCTATAGAGAAATTAAGATTAATAACTATATACTATAAGAATAGATAGTATTTACTAATATAGAGCTATATAATATAATAGTTAGCTAAAAATTCTTCTTAAAGTATAATATTAATCTTAGTTACTACTAAAATTAACTAAGATAGCTAGAAGATAATTACTACTAAAAAGTAAAAAGTAATTTTATAATACGTCTTTATTTACTTTACCTAGCTACCTAGAGTTAATAAGATAATACTAATTAGCGTGACTAAGTAGTTAAATAAGAAGCTAGCTATAAATAGAGGGTGAAACTACTTTAGCGTAATAATAAGACTTTTAGAGAAGTCTTAGTACTACTACTAAATCTACCTAATTTTTATAATAAACCTAAAGCTCTACTAGAGCGCCTTAACGTTATTTACTTATAAGTAGCTAGGACTTTACTTACTTCCTTATAACCTAAGCCTTACTAAAAGCCTACTAAGTAATACGTTACACCTTTTTATCCTACTAAATAACTCTAATATAAAGAGAATATATAGAAATTCTAAGAAGAATTATAAAGATCTAGCCTAAAGAAGAAGGTATAAAAAACTAGGACTAGAAAACTAGCTCTAGTTAGAGCTTCTATATATTAGGAACTACTATCTACTAGACTTAATATTAGTATAATTAAAGCTAGAGCCTTTATACTATATATAGAGCGTAAGTATTAGAAAGCTCTACTAGGACATACTAGCTTATATAAGATTAACGCTCTTATCTAAGATAAAGACTCTATAGAACTAGAACTAGATATTATAGAGCTACTTACTACTAAACTACTCTACTTAGAGTAGGTAGGAGCTATAGTAGAGTATTTTTCTAAAATAGCCTCTAATAAACTACTACTTACTTAGCCTAGTATAAATTATAAGATAGAGCTTATAGAGAAGATAAATTAGTTAATTACTAGCTCTCTCTACTATATATCTATAGAGCACCTATAACTTATAAAGGCTTATCTTAATAAGCACCTCTAGAAAAGCTTTATATAATTTAGTAACACTAGCTAGACTTCTCTAGTTCTATTTACTAAGAAGCCTAGTAGAGAGTAGTAATTCTATGTAGATTATTAAAAGCTTAACGCTATTACTAAGAAAGATAAGATACTTATACTATTAATCTAAGAGACTCTTAAGTATATATCTTTAGCTAAAGTATTTACTAAACTAGACATCTACTAAGTCTTCTACTATATATATATAGATAAGAACGCTAAAGATCTTACTACTTTTAAAACTAGATATAGTAGCTTTAAGTATAAAGTGCTACTATTTAAGCTATATAATAGCCTAGCTACTTTCTAATAGTATATAAACTTAGTACTATATAATTTCCTAGATAACTTCTATATAGCTTATATTAATAATATCTTTATATATTTAGATAATCCTCTAGAACATAAGCTACATATATAATAGGTCCTTTAGCGTCTTAAAGACGTAGGACTATAAGTAGATATTAAGAAGAGTAAGTTTACTATTACTAAAATACGCTTTCTAGGCTTTATTATTAGTATAGAAGGTATTTAGAAAGACTCTACTAAAACTAGTATTATTACTAATTAGCTAGAGTCTACTACTCTTACTACTTTACTTAGCTTCTTAGAATTCTATAACTTTTATAGAGCCTAGTTAGAAAACTATAATAGAGTTATATGTTCTTTAACTAAGCTTACTAAAAAAAGAGCTTTCTAGCTCTTTAGAGAAGAGGAATAATTAGCTTTTAATAAAGCTAAGTAGCTTATATTATTAGATAACGTCTTATAATACTACTTACTCTATAAAAAGAGTTATATAGAAACTAATACTAGTAATAGAGTAGTAGCTAGAGTATACTATTAACTATAAGATAACTAAATCTAGYACCTAGTTACTTATTTTAGTAAAATAATATCCTCTATAGAGATAGTATATAAGATCTATAATAAAGAGATGCTAGTAGTAATAAGAGTCTTAGAAGAATAAAGAGCTCTATTACTAGGATTATAACTTAAAGAGCCTTTTCTAATAGTTACTAATTATAGAGCTCTTAAATACTTTACTACTAAGAGAGAACTATTACTTARGTAGGCTTAGTAGTTAATTAAACTCTTAGAGTTTAACTATATAATTACCTATAGGCTAAGAATAGCTAATATTATTACTAATACCCTCTCTTATAAATAAGATAAGTTAAAAATATAGAAGGCTAAAGATATAGCTACCTAAATATAGGTATTTCTACTAGTTAATAGGATATAGTACCTAGAGACGCTTATAGCTACCTTCTACGTAGTAGAACTAGACTTAAAGGACTTAGAGAGATCTAGCTAGCCTAAGAAGTACTTTTATTAGGTAATTAATTAATTACTAAACACTAATTATACTTATAACTCTCTTTAAGAACTATAAGAAGATACTTAGAAAGTATAAAGTAAGTTTAAATTAAGTAATACTAAGATCTTTACTAAATAAAGACGCTTAGTAATACTAGAAGTTAACTTTTTAAAGATATATATTATCTAATCTATCTATACTACTTAGGTAATAGCTTACCTAAGTAAACGTAAAATAATTAAGCTAGTAAAGGAGCTCTACTACTAGAAAGAGATAGAAGATAACGTTAAGCGCTTTATTAAGAACTATAAATAGTRTAGATAGAGCTACCTACTACTAGATAAGAAGCCTAGGCTACTTAAATTACTTTCTATACTAGAGAAAGCCTAGTAATATATTACTATAGACTTTAAGAGCTTCTTAGTTAATAAATATAGCTATAATAACGTCCTAGTAGTAGTAGATAGGCTAAGTAAATACGCTTTCTTACTACTATACTATAAAATAGCTACTATAGAGGACGTAGCTTAGCTCTATTACTATTATATCTTTAGAATATATAGTTTACTAAAGTCTATTACTTCTAATAGAAGCCTCTAGTTTATATTATAATTTCTAAAGAAGTTATATAAACTACTAAGTATTAAGTAATTACTATCTACTATTTATTACTCTTAAATAGATAGAAACTTAGAGATCTATAACTAATACTTAGATCTACGCTTAAGGCCTTTTATTAATTACTACTAAGATAACTAGTCTAACTTACTACCTTCTATAGACTTTACTTAAGTAATTCTACTTTATAAATTAATAGAGTTAAGCCTTTTTAAGATAGAATTTAGCTATAAAGCTTAATACTACTAAGATTAGAGAGAAAAGATTTACTAAATAAGCCTAATTAAAGAAATATCTACTAAATAAGCTATCTAGTTTATATAAGAGCGCATAGAAGCTATATAGTAAGCTATAGAAGTAGCTTAACACTAGTTAAAGAAAGCTTAATAATAATAAACTACCTAGGCTAATAAGTACTAGAAAGAGCCTAATTTTAATATAGGAGACTAGGTATATATTATAAGTAAAGGCCTTTATATAGAATAACTAAGCGTAAAGCTTAGCTAGTAGATATATAGGCTTTATCTTATTATTAATAAGAAAGGATACTCTTATTAGATAGAACTACCTCTAAGACTTAAAGTATACCTAGTACTATACGTAGATTAGATATGTAAGACTACTATAGATCTTCTCTTAAGTTAAATCTAACTACTAGAGCTACTAGAAGAAGTAGATAGCTACCTAGAGTAGTTTATATAGGAAATCTTTAATAGTAAGCTTATACGTAGTAAGCTTTAATATAGAGCGTAGTAGGTAAATTATAACCTAGATCTAATATATTACCTAGCTAATAACTTTATAAACGCCCTAGAACTAGTTAATAGCTATTATAAAGTATATCTAGGTAAACTAGAGCCTCTAAAATAGCTATAGTAATAGCTAGAGGTAGTAAAAGAGGATAAATACTTAGAAATAACTAGAGAAGATAATTTACTAGCCTTAGGCCTAGAAATATAAGCGTATAAGGCTTAGAGTAAGGCTAAGAGGAAATAGAAAGCTAGCGCTATACTAGAATAAGAAATTATATACTAAGAAATCTATTTAGACGTTTAATTAAAGCTTAGAGATAAGCCTACTTTAGAGAGAGAGATAATATAAGAGCTTTTTTTTAAGATAACCTAGAGCTTTAGAATACTAGTATAACTTTAGAGGTAGATTAGAGTTATATTCCTCTAGTCACGTAATACTAGGTTATATAACCTAGATTATATAGCTATTACTATAGCTCTAYRTAGTATAGAGCCTARGAGAACTTTAGGCTTAGAGTAAGAGAACTATTATCCTACTCTACTATAGATAGAGTAGCTAAGAGGCTACTCCTACTTACTACCTTAATATATTTATTAATACCTACTACTTAGTTAATATTATATAACTAGCTTATTATATTACTAAGCTTACTAAGTAGTAAGCTTTCTACACGCTATTTAATAATAAAGAGAAAGCTATGTTTTAAGAAATTAAGAATCTTATAACTTTAAGTAAAGTTATTAYWCTATACTTAGATAAGCGTCTAACTAGAGTAGAAACTAATATAAGTAATAGTATTATTACTATAGTATACTACTAACTATAACTAGATAGTACCTAGCGTCTAGTTACCTTCTTCTCTAAGATAATAAACCTAGCTAAGATAAACTATAAGATATATAATAAAGAGATACTAGTAATTATATAAGCTCTAGAAGAATAGAGGCCTCTCTTTATTAGACTTAAGATAGAAGATCTCTTTATAGTTATTACTAACTATAGAGCTCTTAAATATTTTAGTACTAAACGTAAGCTTAATATATAATAGACTTACTAGGTAGAGAGGCTAGTAGATTATAACTACGTAATTACCTACTAATCTAGCTTAGCTAATATTATAGTAGACGCTCTCTTAAGGAAATAAGATAAGTTAAAAACTTAGAAAGCTAAAGATAAGGTTATAAAGACTTAGGTATTTATATAGAACTTTATACTAGGCATCTATATTAATAAGAAYGCGTAAATAGCCTTCTTTACTTAAGAACTAGATAACTTAGCTCTAATTATAACTTTAGAGAATAATAATATAGTTAAGCTAGAACTAGTAAAGCACCTAGAGAAGTATCTATACTAAATAGTTAATAGAGTTCTAGAAGCTAATTAAACTTCTACTACTATAGAGAACTTCTAAGAGAA
>JGVQ01000333.1:0-215303 GCA_001007845.1 Nigrograna mackinnonii
TATATTTAAAAGTATAATTTAAGAAAGAAGAGTAGAGATTTTTTATTTTTTATCTATATATATCTAAGAAAATAAAAGAAAAATAAAAAGAAAACTTATATAAATATACTATAAGATTACTTAAGTATAATATTTATACTTAGAACTATATAATTACTAGATATAAGTAGTATATAAATTATCTTAATAGCTTATAAAGATATAATAATTTTTAAATAAAAGACTACTCTTTTTATAATAATAGAAGTATAGAATATTAATAGCTAAACTATAAAATTATACTAAGATTATATAAAAATACTTCTTTCTATAGATAACTTTAGTAACTTACTCTTATATATTAGTACTAGTAGCTAAGAAGATATTAATATCTTTAGAAAGTAATATAGCTATTATACTTTCTTTAGTCTATAATTAATTAGTATACTATATAAAAATATAAAAGACTATAAAAAAACTTATATTAATATAAATACTCTAAAAGAATATATAATTAGTATCTTAGCTAGTTAATAATATTAAGTAGATTTTCTTAAGAGAGCTAAGAGTAATAATAAACTACTTAAGATAAGTAAGTTAACTACTAGTAATAAAAATAAGAGCTATTATAATTATATAAAGTAGATTAGATTAGATTTAGATTAGATTTAGACTTAGATTTAAATCTATACTAAAGTTAGTACTATATAAATATAAGAATAAGCTTAAATAGTAGAAATAAAGTAAAAAAAAAGTATAATTATATACTATAAAGAGAAGACTAATAAGTTAAAAGAGAGAGAGTTAAGAGTAAATACTAGGCCTAGTTTTATACTTAATTAGCTACTATTTAGTGTTTACTATATAACTTACTTAGTAGTTACTACTCTCTAGCTTTATAATATAATACTTCTATATAAACTTATTAAGAACTATAAAATATAAAGAGATTAAATAATTTTATATAAATCTAACTAGTATAAATAGCTAATTAAGCTAACTAAGAGTTACTAGATTATAATTTACTACTATCTATTTTATAATACTTAGTAGTATACTTTCTAGTAATTCTATAATAAAGTATACTATACTAAGAGAGAGAGACTATATTATATAATACTAGCTACTTCTACTACTTATAAGTTTCTTTTATTTATAGATTAACTATTTATACTCTTAAATAGATAAATAGTATAGTAAAGTAGAAAATAAGTAGAAAGATAAAAATTAATATATATAAAATTAATATATATAATTAGATCTATAGAATAAAGAGATACTATATATAAGTAGGTATTAACTAAAAAAAAAAAATTACTAGTATCTATATATAGTAGTTTTAGTTAATATCTAATATTATATAACTTCTTATATAACTATATATAGTACTATATTTTAGTATTAATAGTTATTTTTTTCTTCTATAAATAAAATAAAATAAGTAATTAATTAATTATTTATTAAAAGATACTCTCTATATATAAGTATAATAACTAGTTATAAACTTATTAATTATATATAGATAAGAGATAGTCTATTTAATAAAAAGTTTATAATACTAAAAAAAAGTAACTAAGTTAATAAAGTAGCTAGTATACTAGTAGAATATATTACTTCTAGAAATAAAAAAACTCTATAGACTTATTAATAGTACTATAAATTTACTTCTAGAAATAAAAAAGCTATTTACTAAATATATTTTAGATTTATTTTTAAGAATAAAAATATATTTATAGTATTTAAATACTTTTAATTCTATATCTATAATTTTATTTTTTTATATAATATTCTAATTAAAAAAGTCTATATAGACTTTTTTAATACTATTTAAGCTCTATTTATATAAGTTCTATAGTTAGGCTAAAGTATAGCTACTCTAAGCCTAAAGATCTCTTATACCTCTATCTACTCTAGGCTATAGAGCCACGTGACTATAGTCACGTGATTAGGAGAACATAACCCCGCTCCGCATCTGAGGTTGCGCCGGAGGCTCGAGGCCTCCGGGTTATCCCAAGGATAGGCCCTTACAACTACCTCCCACTTTGATCGATCTACTATCATCAAAAGTGATAGTCGTCGCAACCCTACGTCATACTGCTGAACACCTGACTAGAAGCCCCTCACAGCATTGCAAACGCCTCTCAGAGGGTATGTCTGCATGGCCGCACTCGCCTCCACCGCCACCGCCTCCCCCACACATTGAACCATTCCTACTGCGAGTGCAATGTGACTCTATCGAGACTAGATCACTAATCTTATCATCGATATGGCCATACAGGCTACTCCACGTCGAATCGATGACTTCTCACGTACGGGAGGGAGAGAACACATACAACGGCGTCACAGCTCCGGTCTACAATGTTATAAGCTACACCTGGGGTTATTACATGGACCATACTAGGTCACAACCCCCACTGAGTATAAGTGGAGTAGATTGGCCAATCCCCTCGATCAAAGAGTCTCACTTTAGCGCAAGGGAGTTTGACGCTGCAATACGGTGCGCAGCCAAGGGAGTCAAACATCGCTGCGATTGGATGTGGGTAGACATAGCCTGCATCCCTCAAGAGCATAAACATGAAAGCTACGCGGCTAAAGTACTGCGAGGAGAGGAGATTGGGAACCAAGTCCAAATTTTCCGCCGCGCAAAGGAAGCATTTATGTGGTTATCATCGCTTTCAACGACCGATCTCCTTGGAAGTGACACTACATTGAGAACTCTTGACGATGTCCTTGAGCATAGAAATACCGTCGTCAAAGGTTTTGCGACTGTGGAAAAGGCAGCAAAGTACTTCGACGTATTCGATGACTACTCCATATCCTACACAAGTTGGATGAACAAAGTCTTACGGCATCCGTGGTTTCACTCCCTCTGGTGTCTTCAAGAGATGGCCCTAAGACGTGACGCCTACATGATGATGAATGATGGCATGGTTTATCTATACGGAGACGAGCCGCAAACACCATGGAATCTTAAGCAGATTAAAAACGACATCTTTTCTCTACACAATGCTTTCAACGACAGTTACATTGCCTCTAAGATCAATGAGGCTCAAGCTCTGCTGGTTGACAAACCCCGTAACCGCATCGAAACTGGACGCAGTTATCAAGGTAAAGCGGGAGAAATTCAAACACGATTTGAAAAATTGTTGAAGTTACAAAAAGAGCGCGGACTCGACGTTTTGGGCATCGCGATGCCGCACAGTGCGTACTCAATGGCACAGTATCGAAGAGTGAGCAAGCCCTATGATCGTATCTATGGAATCGTTCAAACTTACGGTATCTCCTGTACCGCATTCCCGAAAGGCGAGAGTGATGACAAAAAGCTGCATTCGTTAGAAGACGAGTTCGGGACCAAACTAGTGCGCAAAGCACCGCTCCTTTCACAGGTCTTCATTCATAGTTGCGCGGACGAGCCCCCGCGCAGATCCTGGCTTATTACCCAGAGGTGCAAGGTTGACGATTTGTTCTGGACAAGTTTCACTTCAGATTCACTTATTGAACAACTGTTTTCGAGATTTGAGATGGAAGGTGATGACAACAGTGAGCACTTTGTCGGGGCCTGCGCGTACTTTGCTGGGGAAGCTTGGCTACTGGAAGAATTCGTGAATGCAACGTTGATGATGCCTAGCAATTCCATGGAGCAACTACAACTCTTTTCACCTCATAAAACGTCAGTCGTTGAGCGTTATCGCGGTCTTATGCTTGATCATCACGTTTCTCAGAAGGTTCTTGGACGTGTTGTCGATTACTTCACGTCGTTGCAAGAAATGATGCAAGCAGTTGCTGACTTGAATTCGCACTATTCGTCGCTCATCAAGTCGAACGCAATGGACAGGAAAGATGGGAAAACATCACAGTCTCCCCAAGCAGCTCACGTGGTCAAGGTAGCCCTCATGGGTTCAGGAACAAGTAACCCTAACATCCCCGTACTTGACTATTACGGTGTTGTGCTTGCACCGTGCCCATCAGCTAAAACAAAAGACGGTGCTCAATTTTCAAGTACGCCAAAGTATCAGCGAATTGGACTCATGAGATGGACGCAAATATATTCAAAGGCTGGAGCTAGGCTTCATTATGCTCTACCTCCATCGCACCCATTCAGCTGTATGATTGAATGAAAACCCAGTAAAAAACTGCATCTGGAACAAATGCACCTTCCCCTGGTCCTCTTTCATCGACATTTGTTCAAAGTTCTAGCATATCTTACTCTATTAATGTAACTTGCATGTCCAATTCCTCAAATCGTGCCTGGTGTGAGACATATCAGTCCAAGTACATATCCCTATTCTTCTCCAAGAGCCAGTGGTCTTACTGAGGATGAGTCCTAAAACTTTTATATTGCCATCGTATATAGACTGCGGCTGCCACTGCAACCCCCACGAGAAATCTAGCTCATCGAATTGGTCTTCAATCCGAGTCCCCGTAATGTTGTTTTCGCATCGCTTGTCCATACTCCAGATCCTTGGAAAAGATCTTAGGTATTCCGGCGGGACGTAGGAAGTGCTGGAAGGTTCAGTTATCGACCCTAAAAGAAGGACGTATAGGTCCTGTTGGGGGAGGTTGTTGAGGAGATGCTGTGTTGTCTGGACATTGCATTCCAATTTATGTGAGGTTCGATCGATTCTTTCCACGATTGGGCCCGTCGTTGCGCCTAGCACCTGAGATCTATTGCAGTCGTACGCGATAGCGAAGCTGTAAGGGCTTTGAGTATCTTTGACCATGTTATGAGTCTCTCGCATTTTCAGCCAATATTCCCATAAAGCTTTAAGTGGACAAGCCCTTCCGCGGGCCTCCGCCGGGCCCAAATTCGCAGGAATAATGTGTCCTTCAATATCCATAGGCCACTTAGAATTGATGTCTTGGAATTGGGTCGGCACGGTGCTGTTCTGCGTGTTGCACCAACTGTGGCCAGATCTATGTTTCGGAAGATGAACGAAACACTGTGTGATCCAAGGGGAAGCCTCATTCAAAGCTGATGCGAAGATCAGTTCTAGTCGATGGAGCCTCTCCGCATCCTTCGAACCTGGTAGCTCTTTTGGGGCTGGGATTTCGAAGGTCTTTGGCAGCACTGATCGATATATATTGAAGATTCCGTATATTCTATCTAAAGGATACTCCGTTTTGCGGAATCGAGCGGCCCCGTATTTGACGTTTGGATTGCTGGCACTGGTGAAGTTCAACCCGACGCTTTCTATCAGAGCTATGATTTTCCTGGCCTTTTAATGGTCTTCTGGGGTGAGCTTGGTTCCGCTTGTGCAGTGTTGACTTATGTAGTGATTGAGGTAGCTCCAGATTGTCCAGCACGAATCGCTGAGCATAGAAATTGTGCAGAATTCTTGACTCGAAGAATTTGCATCTTTTTCAAGAGATATCCGATTGCCATTCCTGGAGGGAAAAAAGGCGTCGCGTCGCAAGATGGATTCCTGAAGCGTCCAAAGGGAGGTGAACCACGGATCCTTGAAGAAGAAGTTTAAAGCCTCTGTGATGGAACCAAGTCTGGCTTGGTAGTATTCAAAAGACTGTTGCAGGCGAAGTGAATCCGTCTCATGAGTCCAAATATGCCCCTCCCCGAGAACGTCATATCGATCGATGCTTGCCAGCAGAGTCATATATCTGGCTGCATCGTCTGCATCAAGGCTATGTAACAATGCGAAAGCCTCCGATGCCCCATGAAAGATGCCTACTTGACGCGCAACCTCCCTCATTTTAACATCTTCGTTCTTCTGGTCAATACAAGCGACATCAAGCCATAGCCACTCATAACTATTACCAATAATCTGGACGGTGTGCTGAAATGAATCTACCGAAAAGACTTCCTCCTTGACTGGCGGAATATCCCATGTCCTACCACCCACCTCGAGGGCAGGAAACCCGGTTGGCGCCTGATATCTCCCCCAGGTGTCAGTAAGAACGGCATATCTAGGGGGCCCCTGTGACAAGGTAGTCTTTCCTCTCCACCGAAGTCATCGACAGGATATGTAACAAGCGGAGGGGCAACGCAGCGTCCAATTGACGATAGATGAGACTATGCGGGCGACTAAAATCAAAATCCATTGTGCTGAACGTTCAATAATTGGATTTTGAGGGGTTGAGAGATATGTACTAGACTCAGCTGCATTCAAGGAAGAGGACAAAGGTAATCAGCCAGACAGACCGAAAGCTTGCGTGGCGGCAAATGATTCGTCAGACCGATCAGCAGCAACAAATCAAATGACTAAGGCGCTCTCGTGATAGCACGATACTACGTACTCTAGATGCAAGCTCATGCAAGCTCATGCAAGCACGGTAATCGATACATTGCCATCCTTTCCGAGAACCTCGAAGCGGACCCTAAATAGACGGTATATGTTGGGAAACGTCGGCGACAACACTCGACACGAGAAAAGGATGATAGTCTTGGTGTTTTTGCATTGTAGGTTAAACCCCGGCAGCGATACAAGCAATCCGCAAGTTTAAAAGGGGGCGGCTCCCGCACATATGCGCACAGCCTTTAACCATATTCCCTATAAACATTGTGACTCAAGTATAAGTTAAGTGCGTCTTACCCTTTATGCTCGCTCTCAGAAAACAGCTTGGAAGAGTGATCCCGTAAACCTTTTCTTCAACTTCTGCCCCCAACTTGCTTCATAGCGGTTACAAATTAGGGCGTCAATTAGCTGTCGCTACTGAGTTTGGTTGAACCCATGATTTTCCCTATGTACTAGTTCGTTGATAGAAGTCTAACGATGATCCTTGTAACAAAATATTCCCTATTTATTGTAACGTGTTGCCTATACTTATTCGATCCATGTAGACGACTACACGTAACCGTAGAAGCCCCCTTCCTGCTTCCATCGACTACCAAATCCTCGTAAGAACTCCCTATCCCCTTTTTTTTAATCCCACATACGATTACGTTCAGTCATATACCATTGACACACGCTAAGCCGAGTCCACTGTTTCCCTAGATTGAGCAACAGTAGGCCATACATGCCATCCTCATACCGCACCTCTGTTCTTAACGACCAACAAAATCCAAGGAGTAAAACCTTCAGACCGTCCAGGACATATTCTCGGGATGAATGGCTGGATATGTTCGTAGATCGGCTTTCATCATTGGACAGATCTGATAGCTCCTTTGCGTTATCGAGCCTCACGAACAAGGGATATGGAGACTCGACATTTCCTACACCTTCATCATCCACACCTGCAAATTGAATAGAGTAAATATGCCATGCCTGCAGATGCGGTCCCAGTGTTTGTTCAAGTCTCCAAAATGTATGACTCGGCCCGCCCAGGATACAACTTTCCGTTCTGTGTCAGTGAGGTTGATCGAAAACGTGCAGCGAACCACGACGCTCGATTTCTGGGCCTGGTTGAGGTTCTCATCTAGAATATGTGGCGAGGAGAAAGACTGCCTTCCAAACAATTGTGAGCAAGGGTGAACTCTCCAGCGATCGTCCACTGGCACGTCCTCGGAGAAAAAGTGCATTTGGCTGTGAATGGGATGTTCTAGC
Organism: Nigrograna mackinnonii; assembly: GCA_001007845.1. Lineage (NCBI taxonomy): Eukaryota > Fungi > Ascomycota > Dothideomycetes > Pleosporales > Nigrogranaceae > Nigrograna > Nigrograna mackinnonii. Next base: position 7,476 of record JGVQ01000333.1, read on the forward strand.
AAGAGACGTTCCCCAAATTCGCGCTCAAGATCATGGAGTGTAAAAAAGCGATTAGAAGTAGAAGGAGTCGTGTTTCCAAGGCGAAGGTCGAAAACCTGCTGAATGCCATAGATTCTGTCCTCTTCCCGAGATGCCGTTCTTGACTGCGCCGCAATGTATGTATTGATCTTAGAGCGGCGGATTAATGCGATGAGTCCTGTCTTGTTTATCATGTCAACCGCAGCTTGTTGTTCTGCTTCTGCAGATTTCGTATACCTGGAAGTTACTTTACTACCGGTTTCTTCCCAGTGGTCGCATACTTGCAATACGTCATAAAGAGTACTGGTGAAGATACGAACAGGAGGTTCTGTCATCGCAATTCTCATCACAAGTTTTGCGTCTCGGGAGAGCAGATACGCATTCGAACACAGGAAAGCCTCTTGAAGAGTCCACAGAGAGGAGAACTGGAATTGGAAAAGCATAGTCAGTAAGACTGCGCAATCAGTATTTCCACGTGCATACTTACCCATGGGTCCGAGAGCAGTAAGCGTAAATTCCCTATCGCCCGCAGGTGGAGTGGTGTGAATTCCGACCCAGGGAAACCATGAAACCTTGAAATATCGTCTATGATCCTTTCCAATGTCCGATGCCGGTATGTTGTCAGCCAAACGAAAACATTCTTTGCACCTTGGAAGATTTTCGCCTAGCGTCCGATCTCTGCCGCAGACCTTGAATCCTTGCCCTGATGAATGCACGGAATGTCCAGCCAGACGAACTCTACAGGATCGGGATCGCGGAAGTCGGCTGGCAATGTAGCAGCTCCTTGAACTGCTTTCGTAAAGTCTGTGACGGTGAAGTGGTCCTTGTCGACTCTCGGAATAGACCACTCGTCTCCATCTATGTGGATCGGGATTGCACCAACCCGGGGCTCCTCGTCGTCATCGAGAAGCTTCCACCGGCCCCAAGTATAAGTGATTGCGTTGTATCTCGGTTCTTTGACCCCATTGTATATGTAGCCAGGCTAACAAGCAAAGGACGTGAGCGTGGGAACGTGAAGCAAGCGACGCGGCCACACACCAAGTGCGCGCTCTTCTTCTTCAAGGTCCATCGCTATGCTATGTTGTCAACTATTCCGGATTGTCTTAGAAAAGTCCATAGTGGACCTCCAGAGTCGTCTTCAATCGTCAAAGACAGACTTGCGTCGCAGGAGAAGCGATCCCATGCAGGGCTAGAAACGTCCTTTCACGGCTTACCCCATCAGGTAAATGCGGCGTAAGCCGGTTTTGGTTTCATGTACAGCCAACGAGAGCCTCGTACTGGATCTGGGAAACCCTGTACTTCTGACTCCCTCACAGCCTTGGGTCCTCCAGACTCTTTCATACGGCACCGATGAGATAATGGAGCCGAGCACATCTACTACGGCTGACACGATGGAGAGGAGAGATGCCCTTGCCCTGGAGAGGGAACTTGGGCGATGGCCTCGTCGCCTACTGCATGTCCCTTCGTTGACATCACATCAATGGCAGCCAGGGAATGTTTATGGCCTTGTCTCCAGTCCTCGATACAATGCGCTGTCGTATACCTGGGGTCGATATTGCGAAACCAGTACCTCGCCCTCGACCAGCACTATCGACATCGAAGGCATAACGTGGCGCATACCCAGGGTCAAACCTACTCACTTTGATGCGGAAAGATTGGAGGCAGCGGTCCGCGAATCAACATCATTCATTCAGAACCGTGCCAGCGAAGGGGATGAGGTCAACGTTGAGTATTTGTGGATCGACATCGCGTGCATAGACCAGAGTGGCAATCTCAACTCCGACCTTGAGATAGGTCGCCAGGCGCAAATCTTCCGAAACGCACATCGTGTGTATATTTGGCTAAGTCATACTTCAAAGCAGCGATTGGAGGAGTTCCGAGATTTCTCCAAGTTTTGGAATCCATACAACCCAGAGTACAAATTCACGAATTATGGCCAAAAAGATCTAAACGAGGCTCTAAAACTACTGGCAACATTGGACGAGGAGCCATGGTTCTCGTCTGTATGGACTTTGCAGGAAGCCTTTCTGCGAAAGGATGCAACGATTCTCGATGAGAGTGCAAAGCCATTATCATCCCCTTATGATAGCCAGGCTACTGAGCAATCAACCGTCACCGACCATAGAAAAGACTTTCAACTACAGCATTTCCTCGCTGCTTGTGATGGAATCTACTTCTTCGTCTGGTCAGGATCGCCGACCCTGCAGCCGGAAGCACTCGTGTTTCGTTTGAGGGAGCTCGGTGTGTTTGGTTTGAACCGCAACGATCCCATGAGTCTCTATGCCATCTCCACTACGCGAAAGCCAAGCAACGAGCTTGATAGTATCTATGGAATTCAACAAATATTTGGGTTTCGCCTAGGCAAAACCAACCCTCTTAGTACATCTACCACTTTCACGCTGGAGCAACTTGAGAACGAACTTGGGGAAGCTCTGATGGAGCAACACCCCATGATGAGTCAGAACTTCGTGCACTCCAGTTCATCTCTACAGATTGGCAAACGCTGGCGGCTATCTCACAATGTATATAACCCAACATTGTCCCTATACTACGATAACTGGCTGTATTCTATGTATGAGTCGTGCTGTCAGCTTTGCACAAAGCCGCTAGGAGAACTGTTGAGTGGGTGGTTCCATGGCTCCATGTGCGACTTCTCCATATTACAAAAAGCGTGGCAAGACAGATATCAAGGAGCTTCGGCACTGGCCCAACGATATCAACCACTGGTGGTAGTACATTGGATCTTGGATCTGAACTCTTCATGCGCATCCCAATATTCCGACTACCACACCCTGACTCAAGTGCGGCAGGACAAGAATCTTGGTTTTTGGGGCTCTCAAAGCTGATGACGGAATACACGAATCCGGAGGAGAACCCGGACTGCGATGATCCCAGGTGTCTCAAAATACTTCACTTGGGTGAACACAAAGACCGTGATTATGAAAGTCACTTTGGTCTCATTCTCTTTAGGGGCATACATACGCCGTCAGAGGTGTGGCGACGAGTCGGAATCTGCACATGGCTTGGTCCCTTCTCTAGTAAGTACCGTGCTGCCAGTGAACTGGAGAGGACATCTGCAGGCGTGGTCCTACAAGATGGGGAAACGCATACGCCAAAAAAAACATCAAGACGGCTCAACGAAGTCAGAATAAGAGGCATCATCGATGAGCTGTCTTGCAAGGGAAATGCTTGGCAGCCTATGTCTGGATACTTTGGCTGACCACAGGGGCGCGTGTCTCCGGTCGCCAACTGTGAAGTAATCGTCTCGCAAGATCTATATTGCAACATAGCTACCTTTCCACTATGCTAAGATCCCCTTTTTCTTATCCCACATCTCATGCTTCCCAACTAGAAAAGGGAGTGGATTTGTGATGGGGGGACCTAGCTCTTCCAACTCGTGTAGCAGTGCTTCACTGAATGGAAGCATGCTGTTCTCGGCAGCCATCCGTTCGTTGGCAATGCTCCAAATGAAAATTCCTTGCCGTATCCAAACTTCGCCCTGAGTGACTGAACATCTCGTGTTGAAATCCAAAGGAGCGGGACAAATCACTAATCCGAGCGCCCATATCAGCGGATCTGTTTCGGGTTTCTTACTTTTGTGGCCGCAACTGAGTGCCAGGAGGAGTATTTTCGCCTGAGGAGAGTGTCGCTTTAGCCACACAGCCTTCGCGACCGAGCCCATATTCACATCCGGAACAGGAGGTGGAGCTTCGCGGTCGTGTGCGAGCTCTGGGACGCATTGCTGGTCCAACATTAGCCGTGCACTTCCAATGTTCCAACAATGCCTCCACTGCGCAGTCAATTCTCTAGAAAACGTCTCAAATGATGCAACAAGACCCTCAAAAGCACCAAGCATTATCCCTCCCTTGGCTCGGTGCACGGAAAAGTCGACGAGAATACTAGCTTCCCTTCTATTCTCACTGGTATCGAAGAAGACCTTCGCATTCTCTGGGATGAAAGACAAGCGACTGAATCGCCAAGTCTTACCGACCTCTACAGAATCCGTGTGAACGTGAAGCTGGCTTAGAGCCGGATATTGGACCAAGATCTCAGCCCCTAGCTGATCTTCTAGTTCATGCAGCGAAAAATTGTCGGCTCCAAAGGTCTCTGGTGCTGAGGCCCCTACTTTGCAATTGAAGACTTGCATGATGCCATAAACGCGATCAAGTTTATTTTTTGCGGATCGTTTATGCGATGCGGTTAGCAGCGCCATCGGGTTCCCTCCAACGCCGTCCAGGATGCCGGTTTTGTCGATTACATTTGTCAATTTGTAGTGCTCGTTGAATGCGCGGATTGTGTCATTGTACTGGACCGCCTCTTTGATGGATGAGAGAAGATCTGTGATCATTCGTAAGGTGCACCAGCTGATCTCGTTCTTCCCCGCATCCCTAAAAACGATAGTAGAAGATGGACACAGGAACGACTCCTGCAATGTCCAGAGAGAGGAGAACCAAGGATCTTTAAGGAATTCATGGATTAAGCCCCTTGTCTCGCGGAACCATGCGTGGTAGTCGATCCCCTTTGTGAATAACCCTGACACCATGATTTCGAACTGCACATCCATATTTTCGGCCCATTTCCGAACAAAAGCATTGCGATGCCGAATCCAAATATAAGTCCGACTAGCACCGCGAAAGATGGTTGCCTGTCTACCTACTTCCCTGCCCTTCTCTATACTGTTGCTTTGATGTATGCATGCTACGTCAAGCCATAGAAATTCAAGCTCTCCCGTATCGTTCGAAGATGGATGGGGAGACATAGTGTCTTTGATCATTGCCTCAAATTCGGCGACTTCGAAACCCTCTTCTGGGTCAATACGAGGTATGCGCCAGTCTATACCTTGTATTTCAACTGACTTGACGTCCGGCTTGTCTTCTTTGTCTTCGATCTCCCACCTACCCCATGTATATGACACAGCGGCATATTTTGGCTCTATGACCTCGCCGTACTGGTTTCCAGCCGCCCATTCGAAACTCGTCATGGAGGGAACATGAAGCAGGCGCCGAGGCCATGGGCATTCGTCGTTGAAAGAAGCTGAAGACATGTTGTTTTCTGTGATATCTATGGTATTGAACAGTGAAGAGGAAGTCGGTGCTTCGAGTGTGGAGTAGTACCAAGATTTGAGAATGTATATATCTTATGGGATACTACAGTACAGTTTTAATATTAAGGCGGTTCTATGATCTACAAGCTAGTCACGGCACCACAGGAGAAGATATTAAGCGGACACATTAACCCCACCTTTCTAGCCCCCAAGCCGTGAGTAAGTATTCTCATTTCTACCCTCTACCTATAAGTAGGCCTACTTATTCCTTAGAATTCCTCTATTAGTACCTTTTTCTAATAAGTATTCTATAGGTAGCTAGTAGAAATTAGTTATAAAGTAGATCTATAAGAATATTAGCTAAGCTACTTTTTTTATATCTCTTTACTTTTAATTATATATACTTTTAGCTAAGACTAGATTACTTCTCTAGTAAAAAGCTCTATTTTATTCTTATAGACTAATACTTTATAATAAGAGGTATACTTAAGAGAATATTACTAGATAAAAAATAAATATTAATTATAGACTAAAGTATTATAGTACTTTAACTAATATATTTTAATAGATCTAAAGATAAACTACTATTATATAATAAAATAATAAATAAGATTACTATAATCTTAGTAATCTCTTTTTACTAAAGTAGCTAGGTAGAATTACTTCTTCTAGTTATGTGATATTAGATCACGTGGCTTACTTAGGGGTCGTTAGTTACGTAATAGCCGCTAGCTTTCGATAATAACCGCCCGTCCTTATCATTCGTATCCTTTGTTCCTGGCTTGACTTCGATGACCCTCAGGCTAGTAATAAACACGTGCTAGCTATCACGTATAGTAACTAAGTCGCCACCTTTTACTAAAGATCTTTAACGTTTAAGTATATAATAAGTCTTTAAGTACCACTACGCTACCTCGAATTACCGCCCATCTCACCATATGTAGGTGCTTGATCATGCATGCTATCAGACCCGAAGGGCTATGTCTTCCGGCTGCATGCCAGATGTCTTTCTGAAACGTGTCTCTTGCGGGGTCAAGCCGCGTTAACGCACTTATCAAGGCATTCATATCCGTTCTCGAATCCCAATCATCATCTTCATCTACATCTCCGCATTCTTTGAATGCGAAGCTACTCGTTGACGACCGTAATCCATCCGTACATTTATCAACGGCAATGCTATGTAATGTCCAACACGCGAGAGTGGCGAGAAAAAGACACCAGGGAAAGTGAATGATTTCGTCCACATTCCAAGTATCAAGCTTGCGAACACTATCACGGAGTAAGCGTGCCGCATGCCACGTTGCGCGTCCGATACTTTGACCGTCGTCTCTTGTTATGAGCTCGGTCAATCTAGCTTGTGAGCGTTGCCGATCGATTTCGACGATTGGTCGGCCCATGATATGTTTCGCCCCAGCGTGAATTTGTAAATCTGCAACCTCGATTTCCAGAATCAGCTGTGCTGTATGATACATTGCGGAACCAGCGACGGTGAAGCGTTGGAACCTGGCGTGGTGGGCAGTATGCGCAGGTATAGTTGAGAGAACCTGTTTCGTATACCGATCAAAGTCTTCTTTCCATTTACTGTAGCAGGCACTGATTTTGTTTTGCCATCTGGATCCTGGATTTTTGGCGCTTCGGTTTAGAGCAGTCTGCTCACGACGTCGAAAGTCCCACGAAAGAGACATGAGCCCATGAAATATCAGAACACGGGATAGAGCGTTTAGGCGTGGTGGTGCGGAAGACACGCTTTGATCAGTGTACATCCGAAGGACTGTAAGATACTGTGGCGACGGAGGAGAGATTTGGGTCAGGCGGAGCCATTTTTCAGCTGTATCTGCTGCCCAGATAGCAGGGTCCCATGGAAGAGTCATCTTCAGCTCCGAAGCGTTCAAACAGAGGATTTGGGCAAAGAGAAGGGCATGTTGAGTATCCCACATGAACGAAATCATCGCGAGTCTGGCAAGGTAAGCTACACGAATTGTGAACACTACGTTGCTGATTCCTCACCTTCGCTTTTCTTCTGCCTTGATTGCGGAATGCCAGTACTCTTGCAAAGTCTGAGTCGTGCTATCCCAAGAAGGGGTATATGCACCGAGACAATCACTCCTCCGGAGAAGACTGTGAGCGTCAAATGGTTAGTTCAAATACATCAAGGACCGCAATGGCGATGGGTGGACTACGTACTTTATCTGAAGTCCATGATAGAGGTTCGACATATCGTGCTGGCGCTCACCAGCACGGCTTTTTCCGAAGCATTCGACTAAGAGAATTGTTTGTAACATCCATAATTCTGGCCTGGTACCGAACTCTTTACTGCTATGGATCAACGGTCTCATAATGTCATGGATACAGACCGCAAGTAAATGCGCTTCTCCATCGCTATATGTCGCCCCTAGAAGTATGATAGACATCAAATGTAGGGGATGCACAGTAGAGCTATTGAAAGTTCCTTGGTGAACCAATGGATAGGATGTGTTGAAGCGCGTAAAGAACTGATCACTATAATGTTGTAAAGATGGCAGTGAAAGACGTGGGTGGGATGAGCTGATCTCTGATTTATCCGGCATAGTCGGACGAGATTGCGAAATCAATCGCATAAGCCCGTCTCGAGCCTCGTCTGTGATGATGGGTAGCTTCGTTGCACTTTTCGGTACATGTGAATCTGGTGGAGGACAATCTAAGTCCGGCGGTTCACATGACGGATATATGATGCTATTTCGCTGCGTATCTGATGAAAAATAGATAGAAGTGTCGTCCTGCTCAATTGAGCCGAGATCGCCCATGATGCCGTGATCCGGGGTAATCGAGCTTCGCAGGCTGCCCCGCAAAGGAGGCTGCAGCGTTATTGAACTGTTCTGTACCATCATGTCAGTAAAGGACCCTGGAGACTGAGTACTGGTAGATCTCGTATGTGGCCTGGCATCCGACGGGAACAAAGGACTAGAGGCTGCTTGGGGCGGGTTGTGACTCAGCCCCAAGTTGTGAGTTGGTGAAGATTGATTTGTGTTAGCCCCGGACGTATTGGCACTGGAATAGTTGGTGATGGAAGTGTCAGACATCGCACCAATCAGTGGTGGATCTTGACCATTACTAGTATAACTATCCTCCTTACCGAATAGCCAGCTGTAATAGTTGGATGTCGGAAGGGTAGCATTGAAAAATATCGCTGTTGCTATTAGTACTTGCTCCTTCAAGTTATTGTTAGATGCATACTAGTATCAGGATATGAGATGTCATAGTCGGGAAGATTGGAAGGGTCCCTTAAGGGCTCCCGGAAAGATTGGCCTGTCCAACTTGAGGTGGACAAAAAATCCAAATCAATTTGTTCGTTGTGGGGCACAATAGCTGCATCCACGAATGGTAGTGGATCTTGAAGACAGGCAAAATCTGGATCCTGATCACTGCCTGTCTGATCTGTGGTAGCATCGGAGAGCGAGTTAGGTGGCAAAACCGGAACACTGCTACCAACAGTACTGATCTGGCCCTCTTCTGTCGTGTGAAACCGCGAAGTGCCCTGAGTGGTCTTGTGTCGTCGGCTGGCGTTGACAACGTTACCATTGCTGTCTCGCCAGAGTCGCTTTCGCGTTGCTAGGTGACCAAGGCCTTCCCCTCCAGCCTCCATATCCTTTTGCTGATGGCGATGTGTATGGCGTTCTCAAGAGCAGTGTCAGACGGGGATTGGCGCACACGCAGTGACGATGGCCTACGCACCTAAAAGGTCTCGACGTCTGAAATGTGCTGAGCAGCGAGAACAAGTAAAATCACTGTCTTTGTGATTGAATTCATGCCGGCGCAAGTGTTCGCGTCTTGCAAATGATTTGCCACAATTCTGTGCAGGACAAACGAACAATCTTCCCGCTTCACCTGTCTTGGAGGAGCCCGGGCCAGCGCACGCAGAAGACGCCATTATTGCGCAACTGCATTTCACTTGACCACCCCAGGCAGAAGTAGAGAGGGAAGCACGAGTAGCCGAGATAGTTCTTGTTGTTGTAGTAGTAGTGGTAGGGTGCATTGTGCTTATGTAACCAATCGCGTTATCCTGTGGGTCACTGTCGACATGATGGCCTTTCCTGAAACATTATAACTAGCGGTTCCCTTTGGCTGATTGCTCCTCTTAGCTTTGGATCTTGACTGTAGCGTTCGTTCAAACAGCCAGCATCGCCTTCTGGCTTCTCCAACTCATGGAACATTCGTATTGCACCAGCAGATTGAGTACGACAGTTATGTTTACAAGCTCAATGTTGAGAAAAGAGTGTTTGCATTTCATTTCCAGTCTTACATGTGATCCGCTCAGGAGGCTAACGGAGAGGACCCAGAAGGATGCTGTGAGCACAGAACCAACGAAGACGACACGTCGGAAAGTCGATAGATATATGGAACAGCTTTCAGATTGCTCGAATACATGTTAATTGCATGGAACTGTCCCATAGAGGATCATAAAATTAACCCACAGGTGTCGATTTAAGCAGATGGATACCACAAATCTATGTATATGCGCTAAATTTTTGCGCCCAAATCTGCAATGCCTCGGACTTGTAAAAGTGGAAACCGAAGAGCGCGGTGCCACATCGAGGAGCAATAGTGGATGGTATATCGCATCATAACTACCTGCGCGAAGGTGGATGGGTTGAGAGGCCGTGCCGTGTCCACTGTTGCGCGAAAGTGGATAAAGTGGATGGCTCGAGAGGTACGTGGGTTGATCGGCACAGGTATCCATTCAGGACGCGCTCCGCCAGAGTGGGCGCCTTGACTAATAACCGCCTCTGCCGCCTTATCTATGAACCGGACATGTCGCTTAGATTAGCACGCAATAACCCCTAGATTCTTCGACATGTGGTTTAAGTTCTATCCCACATAGCCTAGAATCTATGTCAAGCTTAAAGAATTATACTATCTTATAAAATCTTCGTCGCATTTGATGATATACTGTGTTCCCGTGATTCTTCCCCTTATCTATGCAACTGCACTATTTTGGTCCTCGAAGGTCTCGATACTTCGCCGCTCTAATTGATCCAAAACCTTCGACATGGAGAAAGCGCGATCTGTCTCCGATACTATCGCTGGTGATTTGAGTTCCCACGAGTATGACGCCCCTATCGATCATGCTGCTGAGAAGCGGTTGGTGAGGAAGCTGGATGTCAGTAACCCCGCAACAAATTCGAAAATCAATACTTACAGGAAAACCAGCTGCATATCATGCCGTATGAATATGCATCTTAGCTGCATAGTATACATTATTAATCACATGTAGTCTCATTATGCTGTTGTATCTATTCAGTTTCCTCGACCGGTAAGTGTTCTAGAACAGCCATAATCTCCAATAAAATTTCTGGTTTCTAACACCGTACAGAGTCAACATCGGAAATGCCCGGTACCTAGCCCCAAGTAAGACCGCGTGAAACAATCACTGACTTTGAGAAGGCTTTATGGGCTTGAAGAAGACCTTGGACTACATGGAAATCAATTCCAAATTCTTGTATCGGTTCTCTTCGTTACGTATATCACGTTAGAAATGCCTTCAAACCTGGTTGTCAAGAAGTTCGGTCCCTCAAGGTGGCTTGCATTTATTGCTGTTGCCTGGGGCCTTGTTGCAATGTTCAGTGGATTCGTACAAAACTTTGGGGGCATGCTTGTATGTCGCCTTCTATTGGGCGCTTTCGAGGGTGGGTTGTTCCCAGGTGTTGTGGTATACCTTACATTATTCTATACCAAACGTGAGCTTGCTCTGCGAATCGGCTACCTATTTACCTGCTCTGCTGTTGCTGGAGCTTGTGGCGGGCTGTTGGCATATGCTATCAGCTTTTTGGACGGTAAGTCTCTGCAGCCCAACGGATCCTCCTGCTGATGTGCAATCTAGGCGTCTCCGGGCACCGGGGCTGGAGATGGATTATGTGGTTAGAGGGCGCACCAACCGTAATCTTGGCTGTTGTATGCTGGCTCTTTCTCGCAGATGAACCATCGACAGCCACATATCTAAACGTCGACGAGAGAGCTTTGCTAGAGACGCGTCTCTCCCGGCAGACGGGAGTGACAAAGTCCGCCCAAAAGCTGCATCGCAAGGATGTCCAAAAAGCTCTCCTGGACTGGAAAGTGTGGACGTTTTGCTTCGCCCAATTCGGCGTCGATGTCATGCTATACGGTTTCAGCACCTTCTTACCAACTATCATCAAAGGTATCATGCCGACAGCCACAAGCGCAATTATCCAAGTTCTTACTATCCCCGTCTATTCCCTTGGGGCTGTAACATATCTCGTTGTTGGCTGGATCTCCGACCGCCAGCAACAACGCGGTATTTACTGTGTACTCTTTGGGACCATTTCAACCATCGGCTATGGTATGCTCATATCGAATGGAGGAAGCGCTGTTCACTATGCAGGGTGCTTCCTGGTGGCTATGGGAATGTACGTAGTCATCGGTGTTCCTCTAGCCTGGTTGCCTTCAAATACGCCGCGGTATGGTAAGCGCACGACGACTATCGCGCTCCAAGCCATGATTGGTAATAGTGCAGGCATCATGTCTAGCTTTGTAAGTCATCTCTCCCACCACACTGCCGATTCAGGGTGGAATCAGGTATGCTGACATCAATTCAAGCTATATCCCTCTGCCCAAGCTCCACGTTATATCAAAGGTCACGCTATTACTATCGCTATGTTAGTGTTTGGAACACTTAGCTTCGGATTAATGTGCCTCTATTATGCCTTCGTTAACAGAAGAAGAGTCTCGGGAAAAGAAGATCATAAGGCGAATGGATTGTCGGATAGCGATGTTAAAGAACTAGGAGATGATAGTCCTAGGTTCATATATGTAACATAGGGCGCAATGTAGCAGGATTTTCACAAATCACAAAACAACGCGGTGGGGCGTTTTGAGGAGTGGTTAAGGAAAGCAGTTCGGGGAGACCATGCTTCGAATTATATCGCTCAGCTCCCGTTCGATAGAGAATCGATCATACATCGTGAGCAACACGTACGTCACAGATTTAAAATGGCACAAGCCACAAGTTACTTCTCGGGTTGCCCTCAAGTAAATTGCATCGAACTCATGGACCCGCTGAAAATTGTTAAGGGGGGGCCCGGTGATCCGACAAAAGTTACGTTTGGGTTCGTGAATAAGTCGCTCTATCCCCCACCGCACGCTCTTTCGCTAGAATCCAGATAATTGGTCATCCCCTTCTTGAGGTATACAACTCTGAACAAAAAAGCTTGCCGTATTAAATAGAGGAGAGTTCATTCACTTCAAGTCTTTTGCGAACAGGTAAGTACGAAAATCGAACAATGTATCAAAAAGGGTGACAATGTCCATCATCAAGCATTTGTTCACATTTCGTTGAAGTTACAATATTATAACGAATAGTAAGAACGTTCCCCCAGCTACACGCGCCGTCTTGCTGTAAGTAGCACGTCAAACTTCTTTGGTTTTACGAACCAGGCCGTATGCAAATCCCAGTCTTCATCGGTTTGCAATTGAATCTATGGTATTTTTAGCATTGCGCGTGGAATGTTGTGATAAGGCTTACCTCAAACCGCCTTAGAAAGCTTGGGATCAATTTATACATCTCCAGGAGTGCAATATTCTTGCCCAGACAAGTTCTTGAACCACCCCCAAATTGGAACATGGCATTGTTCATCTTTTTGAGTCGCAGCTCGTCCGAGGACGCCTTGCTTGGATCCAACAACCATCGTTCTGGCCTAAAGGTATCAACATCTTCACCAAAGATTTCTGGCCGCCGATGTATAACCCAGGGATTGCAGCCGACTATTGTACCGCCTGGAACATATTGGCCACAAATTTCGATGCCCTGTGGGGGAGTGACTCGCTCGAGAATCATACCGATTGCTGGATGCAAACGAAATGTTTCTTGAATGCAAGCATGCAGAAATGGCAATTTCTGCGCATCGCCCCAGGTGATGATACCTTCTTCATTCGAAATCAAGCCAGCAGCGATAGCGCTATCAATCTCGTCATTGAGCTTTTGGTAGCATCTAGGTACCTTGAGTAGGAAGTAGAAGACTGCCGCAAGGCTAATGGCCGTTGTATCAGATCCTGCAAGAGCGATCGAGGTCGTCATGGTGAGAAGGCGACCATCGTCGAAGAAATCTCGGTTCTCTTTTTGTGCTTTCAGGAACATGGTGAGAAGGTCCATGCTGTCCTTTGTATACGTTCCGGACAGTCGCTCCGCCATTCTTGCTCTCGAGAACTTGGCAGTCGCTGATGAATTATCAATGTATCCGTATTTACTCTGTGATCGAGTCAGAGACGGTATGGAAAGAATCCAGAGCCGCTGCAAAGCGGGCCAACATGTTTTGGATGAGTGTAACTTACGAGTAAGGTCCGGATCGGATTTTTCACAAAGACCTGGTCTAGCCAGGGCATCTGGCCAACCTGGGACCCTGAGTCAACAAATGCAGCCTCGTATCAAAGATGGGTCACATACCGGCGCCTGATAGAGGAATATTTGGTCTAACCAAGCGATTATACCATCAACATCCTCACAATTGTCCACAAATCCAACTCTTCTACTATACGTGATCTCAGTTATAACGTCGAATGCAAAGTATTGTAGCCAGTGAATAAAGTTGCACTTTTCTCCAGTTTTCGCGTACAAGGCTTCTGTCCGGTCTAAGAAGACCCTTACAGTTTCATTCACCCGAGGCTCATATTGGACCATCGACGTCATAGAGAATGCATGACTAACTGTCCGTCTAAGCTTCATATGGTATTCTTGATCTTGTGTTCCGAAAAGAGATTGGAGTACCACTCCCTTTGATAGTTGCATTTGAACGGGGTAAAACGCACTCTGTCTTATCCATTAAGATCTGTACCACAATCTTTCAAGATGACTGTACCTTTCCAAGTCTATGGTTCAAGCCATAGATTATCCTCAGTGCGTTGGGATTACTGAAAGAAAGCGAATTTGGTCCAACTCTGACAATGTCTCCATGTTGATCATGTAGCGTTCTCAATTTGAGCTGGGACTTGCCACTGTGCACGCTCAAGAACCTCCACGCATCCGTAAAAGCTCCAAGGAGAGGGCCTGGATATCTTTTCAAACCTTTGTTGAAGTAGTTCCTCACGAGTGTTAGGACGATGAGCGAGATACAAACGATCGATGCCCATCCCGCCGAGAAATGTGGTGCCAGGCCATGCATATTCTTCGCTGCAGAGCGGCAGTATTGATGGAAGGTATCGATGTCGCTAAATGGCATCTGGCCTAGACCTAAGGATAGGTTTAGAGGATATACCTCAATGAGGCGAAAATTGGCAGCGCGTATGTCAGCAAAGGTCCTCGCATTCCAGTCGAATATCGTCTGCAAACAATCTGGTGGTTTCCTTGGCGAGGTCACGCAATCACGCTAAGAATGGACACAAGATGGGTGGGCGCTACTTACAATGACTCGGCCAAAAGTGGGATACGTATCAGGTAGAGTGGATTGCGTCAGCTTTGCCAGCATCACATATGCAGCAAAGGGGGGGGTGATCACGCGAGATAGGATATTCCAAAAGGAGGCGTGGGAGGCTGCTCGAGATCAGCTCTTGCTACAGGGGGTGACCAGCTCGCAAACATAATTGGCCTACAAATTACAGGCGCGGGGTAGCAGGGTCTGCAATTCTACACTTGCTAGCCGAGCGATGTATAAGTAACTTCGTAACTGTATTCGAACTCTTACGTGTTTGCGGGAATCAGACTCTTGGTGATTCAGAAAATGGGCAGGAAGAAGTCGCGTGTGGCAGTCATAGGCGCTGGCCCAGCAGGCGCTATAGTCACAGATGCGCTGATCAAAGAGCAAGCTTTCGACACCATAAGAGTGTTCGAGCGGAAGGCAGCTGCAGGCGGTACTTGGCACGTCATATTCAACTCTGGAGGCTCTTAGAATATAGCTGAAATCATTACAGGGTGTACTCTGGAGACGAATCACCAAGCATCCCCTCTCTACGAGCGCTCTTGGAACGCAATGCCGATCTGCCCGTCGAAGTCCCCTCTTCATATCCATCGGAAACCAGCAAGACTGGTGCAGTGAATTCGAGACAACTTCGTTATGCAGATACAGCCGTCTATGAGCATCTTCATAGCAATCTTCCGCCCCAGACAATGTGTTTCACACAGGAACCAATTCCGGACATCCTTTCGAAGCGAACATTGGCGCAATATGGTAGTAATGCCCCTTTCCGTCACAGGGAGGTAATCCGTGGGTGGGTAGAGAACATCTTTATCCGAGGCGCTGCAATTCCTCTCATCGAATTCAATACAACCGTCGAGCGCGCAGAAAAGATAGGTGATGAATGGATATTAACTTTGCGAAAGGAAGAACCTGGTTCAGCGAGGAATTATTGGTGGCAGGAGGTATACGATGCATTAGTAGTTGCAACAGGTCATTTTTCCCTACCATATATCCCAGATATTCCAGGGCTGGCCGAGTACAACGACACCTTTCCTGGAAAGATAAAACACAGCAAGCACTTTCGCTCGGTCGAGGAGTTCAGTGGCAAGGTAAGTTCACCGTTCTTTTGTCGTATTGCATCTGCACCTTCTTTGCTCTGATTGAAATTTTTGCCAGATCGACTAATTCATAATCTTAGAACACTATCATCGTTGGCGGCTCTGTCTCAGCTTTTGATTGCCTTCATGAGATCCGATCAGTGGCGAAGCATCCTGTAATATCCTCTCTCAGAGAACCTCTCCCGGCTTTCGGATGGAAGGCTTTTACACATCCGCAGGTTGAAATAAAACCGCCCATTAGGCAGTTCCATACAGACGGAAGGATCGATTTCTGGGATGGCTCCTCAGTGGATGATGTTGACATTGTGCTCTTTGCCACTGGGTATGACTTCAGCTTTCCCTTCTTGCCCGACGCAGATTCGAGAATCAAAAACAGAAGAATCCAGGGTCTGTACCAGCATGTATTTGACATCGAAGATCCGACGTTGGCTTTCGTTGGCATGGTAAGCGCTGACCTCAACAAATACAAAGCGTAATCAGATTGAACATAGCTGACCGGACCACTAAACAGGTCTCTGGAGGTCTAACATTCCGCGTGTATGAATGGCAAGCCGTAGCTGTAGCTCGGCTATTGGCAGGGCGCGCTACATTACCTGCAAGACATATCCTTCGCAAGTGGGAACAAGACAGAGTTGCGAAGCACGGGAACGGGGTCCAGTTTTTCGACCTTTCCTCGGACTTTGAGGGTTACTTCGAAGGGCTTAGACTATTTTCCGGTGAGCCAGCTGTTGGCTCTACTGGCAGATTGCTGCCAAAGTATGATCCAGAGTGGAAAGCCGCATTTTTGAAGGACGTGGTACGGGCTCGAATTGCGTGGTGGGACAACGAGAGACTCAAGGCTGAAAGAGATGTGGATGGGGATGAGGAAAGACGGAAAAGAAAATACAATCCAGGTCCACCAGTTAGACTGAGGCTATGAAAAGAAATCATGCCGAATTCTCCATTTTTGACCTCACTTGTACAAGTAGAATGGCAATACGCCCTCTAGAGACACACTGCTCGAAGGTGCAGATACCAATGTAGATTATCTAAGACCACCTTAATTGGATCTGGATTGGCATGGAACATGACAGTGTCTTCGGATTTCAACATACAGCTACAATGTTTCGGAAGTTTCAATTCTAGCTCTGATATTGAATCGGAGGAGAAATCTCTTGGGCAATTACCTTCGGGCTTTGTATAAATCTACACTGCCAGATTTCAGACGTCCAAAAGGTTGAACATACCCACAGTCTTCGTGGGATACTTGCACTCATTCCAGATTAGAAGTCAGACGGATCTTTAAAGTGCGACACTAATTGCCTGTATAGTACATCTGCTCCTAGCCTAGTGGAAGAGCCCCCATCGAATCACTTTGCTCATGGCAGAGTATTAACGCACGAAGCGAGGAAGTCACCAGAGAAAGTCACCAATATGCATTGAAGGAAGGTTTGCGCGAATTCATCAGGGTGCTTAAGTCTCGAACATCATCATATCTCTAGCATATGGTTCCGAAGTTAACAGATACATCACAAACAATCTCCCCATAGATTGAATAGTGTCTTTCGTCTTAACAACTGCACTCTCAATCCCAGCTAAACGGCTTGAGGCTGTCTAGACCCTCCCAGGAACTCCATACTGAAACCATAATCCGTATAGCCCTGTGGCGAGAGCACTTCGTAGAAAGTGTCTCGGTTATACTTTGTGAAGGGAATCCCCTTCAGGACACGATACGGTAAGTCAGGGTTTGAGATGAACTGTCGACCAAAAGCTACTAAGACATCCCTGCCTTGATACCTGGAATCCACAGCTTGCTGGGCACCCTCTGCAGTGTAACCTCCCGCAACAATGACCGGGCTTGTATTGTTCCATGCATCAACGAATACATCGATAGACTTGTGAAGGTCAGTATCTGCATTTCCCGCTACCCTGGATTCGATGATATGCAGGTATGCTAATTTGAGTTTGCGCAGCTCTTTCAAAAGATAGGTAAACTGGGGTACGGGATCATCCATGCCCATCCCATGATGTTTGCACCATGGACTGATTCTAAAGCCAACTTTCTCAGCCCCAATGGCTTTAGCAACTGCTTTGCTCACTTCGATTGCAAATCTGGCTCGTTTTTCAATGCTACCTCCCCATTCGTCTGTCCGCCGATTGCAAGTGTCTTGAGTGAACTGGTCGACTAAGTAACCATTCGCGCCATGTATTTCTACTCCGTCGAATCCAGTCGCAATAGCATTGATAGATGCTTGACGGAAGTCATCGATACATGCCCAGATCTCATCTTCTCGCAGAGGACGTGGCACTGCGGATTCCGAATCCCACGGAATGTCACTGCTTGATACCACTTCAGCCCCTGCAGCAACAGCTAGAGGTCTTGCGGCTCGTCCTGTGATCCACAACTGGGCAAAGATGTATGAACCCTTGGCATGCACTGCGTCAACCACAGGTTTCCACTTCTGCATTTGCTCCTCCGTGTATATTCCCGTCGTGTTTTGCCAGACTGCAGCCCGAGTAGAAGTGGCCACAGCTTCAGATATCAAGAGTGTTCCAGGTGTTGAAGCCCTTTGAGCGTAATAGTCGACCATCAAGTCGCTCGCCACATAGTCGTCGTGAGCGCGCCGCCGGGTCATGGGTGCCATTGCAATGCGGTGTTGCAGGCGGCAGGGACCAACCTGCACAGGCCAAAAGAGTCTTGACATCACGCCTTCAGAAAGTCTCCTCTCTCGGTCTCGTTCAACAAGCTGCGAGGGAAGGTTCCTGGAAGGTGGAGGACGTGCAAAATAATGATGTTAGTTAGCAAAGTTCCCCGGCGAAGCATGAATCCCTAATGAGAAGAGCGAGAAATGGGCTTTGATGAATACGACATTCTCTAGTTTGTCACGTCAGTGTAACAGCGTTCGGGATAGTATAGTTTGGGATGACACGGGTGGGAGAGCTGCGACACCCAGACCTGATGAAGTGGGCGGCGCAATGCTCGACCGACTAGTAAGAAGAGCGTGCCCTATCAACAAAAGTGGATGAAAACAAAAGTGGGAGACCAATGAGAAGTAATATAGAATAAAGCTCGGACATGCATCTTTTTTGGCAGCAGATATTTTCGGGTTATTAGGCTAGCTTTACGCATTAGCGCTAGCCATCCCTTTCTTGAATCGTGAGTAGAAAGCAAGGACCGCCTCACTGTCCTTCTGGTAAAAGAGTACGGGTTCTGGCCAGCCTTCTCCTTCTCGTTCTTCTCGCTGTCGAGGACCTCTAGTCAATGAAGTAATCTTAGTTTAGATCTCGTAATAAGTCGTGACGTTAGTTTTTGCTGCTTCTTCAAGACACATGTGGATATAACTAGCGGATTTGAGCTTTGAGACTCCTAATAGCTTGCGCGACTTCTTTAATTTTGCCCTCCATCTCTAACTTCCGTCCTCCCAATGTGCCTTGCCACAACTCAGCAGAGGAGGGTGTGAGATAGTGTGGGGAGGTATTTGGGTTGTAAAGATTAGCAAGAACGCAGGCCCATGCGTTAGAATAGAGGTAGCATCAATCGCGTCGCCAGATACATGAGGTCGCGATTCTAGCACCTATATCTTCGATATTACTCTCATTGGGTTTCCGCTGTGTCTGTATTATCTTCTTCATCTTGATTGTATGTAAGCGATCTCTAGGGACTGTATTCCAGATACTTAGCTCAGGCGCTAATTGCTAAATGCAATCAAAATGAGTAAAGAAGAAAAAGCAACGCAGATCTTCTGCGTAACTCTAACTCCCCGAGCGTTATCTCATCATTTCGCGTAATTATACTAGATGAATCGTTTTAAAACCATCAAGGTAATCAAGTGCCTCTTGATCAACGATCTGTCCGACCATTATGCGGCGAAAGTACACCCACCACTTTCCACACGTTTCTCAGAGATACCCTTTGTCGTCATAGAGGAATGCAAATTCCCAAAGCTACAGCGACGATGTCTTTAACTTTGCATGAATAGGAACCAACCCTACATGCCCGTCTAAGCCGAGATCAAAGCGTCGTTGAGCAGAGATATCACGGACCTGTGCTATAATTGTCAAAATAAACGCCGAGAACGCCTGCCACCTTAAATGTTTTGCCTTGGTCTAGCGGTGGGCAGCTGATGAAATTATTATAAGCTCCTTCGACAATTTCCGACTCAATACAATGCCGCCGCCGTTCGAATATTCCGTCTGGCCTTGGTTTCTCAATTAGACTGATTGGGCCACAAATGACTGCTTTGCAAGTAAATGTTGTTCGCTTCATCCCTGAGAAACTGATGTCGGACTCGTTGGCTCCATCTGCTCCATAGATGTGCAGGTCTTCTACCACCTCCAAAGCAGCTCTCTTACGGTTGAGCACTCCAAGCCGATTGATTAGGCTCTCACTAGCAAAGGATAGAATGTCAAGCCGCCGACTGTAATGAACTATTGAAGATATGGTAAATTTGATGAATGCCTGGGCTGTTTCGTCTCCCTTAGAACTGTATTCTGGATGTGGAATCAAGGTCTTTGTATCATTTGGAATGGTCCACAGGCTGTATATATTGTTCACAGGCCGAGCATATTCACAAACAGACGTTTCCGTGAGGAGCGGTAGGAAAGTGAACACTTTCCCTTCTAATAATAGATTCCATATGTGGGAAAGAGAGAACAATCGGTCTTTTACCCTTGTGGGGTGGGGTTGAAGGTCAGCTAGTAATGTCTCGGGTTGTTCGGCTTCGAATAATTGCACGATACCATGCGAACAGCTGCCCACTGATTGGAACGCAGAGATGTTGAAGTAGACTAGCAGCAAGAGCTATCT
The DNA here is from genome assembly GCA_001007845.1 of Nigrograna mackinnonii. Lineage (NCBI taxonomy): Eukaryota > Fungi > Ascomycota > Dothideomycetes > Pleosporales > Nigrogranaceae > Nigrograna > Nigrograna mackinnonii. Next base: position 27,822 of record JGVQ01000333.1, read on the forward strand.
CTTATATACACCACGTACAAATAGATAACTATAGCTCCGAGTGGAAATTGTCGATTATAGTGACTGCCAATTCTAATATTAAGATATCTCCCCTCGTGAAGATGGAATCGAGACTCAACCCTAGAATTAGGGCTAAAGCCAAAACTAATGTCGACCGGTGCTGGTATCAACCCCCATTTCAGCCTTCCCAAACTTTCGGCCCTGGCATAACGTAAGGAGCCGGGTTTTTGGCCCACTTGTTGTAATGAATACCAGGCTCTGATGCATTGTAGACGCCAGGGATTTTGACCAGCGGACCGGGGATTCCACCACCCGGGCCATCGATCTTGACTTGGGCACATCCAATGTACAGCTGAGGTTTACCCCTATCGGCTTCATGTAGACCAATGTGCTCCCATCGAATGAGATATTCACCAGGAGGCGTCGTCGCGGGAATCGTGAAGTTCATGCCATGCGCATTCCAAAGGCACCAGTTAGTGTCTGTACCGGGGCTGCCCGGTTTGCACAAGCCGGTCTCATAGACCTTGAACCAGTCGCCAGAGCCATCATACGTGGCTGCTGTCTCTCCCTCCGGGGCTTTAGACATGTAAATGAATCCGGGGCCTGGGTGGGCCATATAGTTGGCGTTGAATACTTGACCGTAAATGTTGTCGCCGGCCTTCACCTCGTAAGTCTTTGTGCCCTGTCCAGGCTTTGCACCTTTGTTGCAACGCATATCTGGAGATGTCAAAATGTCTGCGAGGGCGGGGTTGTTGGAGTTGGAGTTCTTGCGGAAATAGGTGTATGTGTCGCCGATTTTTTTGCCGTTGACATTGAGGATGGCGAAGATGTAGTGGGCGTCCACCACTGCCGTGATGGCCAGAGGCAGGATAACCGATGTCAACTTCATAATCAATCGAATGCCAGAGTCAAGCTGAGGAAAGAAGTGAGAACTAAGTGCGCTTAGAAATGTTCTAAGAGGCACATCATGAACCTGTTATGGGACATATATATGTGTTCCCTAGATTGGTAGTTTGACTTGACCGAACGCCATCACCGATGCTCATATTAAATTGCATTCGATCACCTTTCATTATTGGATCCTAAAAGCCGTTGTTTGTCCTGTAATAGCCGTCTCGGTTGCTTTTGCATACCAGATTTTGTTGCCATTTCAGGCTCATGATTGGCGGAATCATCAGAATGTGCCGAAAACAGGTTTATTACCTATTGAATTGTTCCGATCCAACGGGATACTAGAGTAGAGCAACATGCCTATGTTTCCCATTCTCCCGGGTCGAGACAGAGTATATCGTACAACACAAGTATTGGCAGCAGGTAATAAGTGCCGAGAATGACAGGGATGTAACTACGGCAATTGAAGTCATACCGTTGCCAACCCGAACCTATGGAAGAATGAGCCACAACGAGAAGGGTGGCCCAAGAATCAGAAAATTGGCCCATAAAGGGTGGCACAATGTGGAAAGCATGACAGATACGATGATGGACCATGTAGAGCTGAATAAGCCCGCATAGCATACCTAAGAATTGATTACGTTTCGTCGTCCAAACTTGAAGAAACGCTATGCCAAACAGGAACTTTTGTTATCACGGAGTTTTTGCAATCATGCGGATGTAAACTGTATGAAATGAACGCCACGTATCTGCCATGAAAACCTGCTACGGTGTTACACCAAATATGTTCTGCCTGAAATATATCCCTTGAACAGATATAGTAGACAATACTTCATCTATACCACCCACCCAGGGTATAAGGCCTTGTTCGAACAATTTCGCGATTCGCGCTCGGAATTTCTCCTTGGAGAATTTCGTCACCCTGCCTAGCTAGGAGACGCCTTTGGTAGAATTTCACGTTCAGACTATAGTTCTTAGGAATCACGTATCTACTGCCATGATTTTTGCAGATGAGCGCAGCCATGAACAATTGCTTGGGGGTGTAATTGTCTCTAATCAGCTCTGATAGTGGTTGGGCCGAAGCTTGCGAGGAATGCTACCTCCACCCCTAGCCTGAATGACCCGCTTCAGTGAACCCTTCACGAGAATAATTCACGATCGTAAACAGGCGAATATTCGTACTTTGGCGATGACAATATATATTAGGAATAAATAGCGGCTCTACCTTACATCCTAAAAAGTACTAGTAGTTAGCATAAAAGAGTAGGATGAATACTCTAATAAGTCTTAACTACCTTTTCTTACTAGTAGTTGCTCTCCTGAGATTTACTGAACTTTTCTAGATTTAGGGGTCCAAACCATGAATAGTGCTAGAAAAGGAATACCGAATGCGAAAGCCCATGTATCCATCTGATCTTGTGAGAAGATTTGCAGAGGCAACGAGCGCAACCACAATCCGACCGTGGGGGCCAGAAAGGTGGGGCCATGGGGCGTAAGATTCCACGTTGATCAGGAAATATCTCGTGCAGACGACCGGTACAATACAATCTGGCTCGGTCGACAGAGCCTCGAGTAATAACCTGTCCAGTTCTAAGGAGGTATCAGCTCCGTGTTCCTTAATTAGAGGCTTCACGGCGCCTTCTTTCATTGGCAATCTCCCAATCACATCAATCTGCAACCGCATTCAGGTCACCCCAAACCATGGCCGAGGGCCTCGCTGCGGTCGGAGTCGTTGCTAGCATTCTTCAACTAGTTGAATGTACCTCCAAAGTCGCTCGTCGTCTTGAGCAATTTCACTCCGACACCCGGGAGGTTCCAGAGTCTCTCCGTGACCTTCATGCTGAGCTTCCGCTTCTGAACATCACCCTGGAACAGTTGCTACAAAACACCAAAGGTACATTAGATCCCGGCACTAAAGCCGCTATCACATCCGTAATCAGTCAATGCCAGGACAAAATCGATACTCTGAGCCAAATCCTCGACACCACGTTGCCACAGGATGATGATAGATGGGGATCCAGAACGAAGAAAGCTCTCAAGAGCCTCCATCAAAGTGACAGAGTTGAAGGTGTTAGAAAAGCCCTCCAAAATCACGTCAGAAACCTAATGTTTTATCAAATTGCTACATCGTCCCCGCAACAACATGCGGAGACGAAAAAGAAGCTCGAATCTTTACATCGGTGGCTCTCCGGTCCAGATCCGTCTATGAACTACAACAAAGCGTTGAAAATCCGCCAACAAGATACAGGGCTTTGGTTTCTAAATGGCAACCAATATGCCGCTTGGAAAATGGATTCGGCATCATTTATTTGGCTCTATGGTATTCCAGGCTGCGGGAAGACAATACTCAGCTCTACTATTCTTGAGGATCTACTTCGGCATTGCGAATATGATCCGGGAAAAGTTGTTTCATACTTCTACTTTGATTTTAATGACTTGAGTAAACAAAAACAAGACCCGATGCTTAGGTCATTGGTTTCTCAGCTCGTTCAGCAGCTTGTCAAGATCCCAGAGAGCATCGAGAAAATATATACCACACATCGAGACTACACTCCTTCAACAGATATTCTTCATACCCTTCTCTGCGAGACGATTCAAGAGTTTCCGGATGTCTATCTAGTCCTCGATGCCTTGGACGAATGCGTTGAACGCGAAGCCTTAATCGAGTCACTTGAGACCATCGCTTCATGGAAACTTCAAAACTTGCACGTCCTTGTTACAAGCCGTAAGGAACGAGACATTGAAACTTCACTAGAGCCTTTGGTCAATAAAGAGAATGCCATCTGTCTGCAAGAGAAAATAGTAGATGCAGATATTCAAATATATGTCCGCCAAAGATTACAAAGCGACAAGACCCTGAGCAAATGGCTCAAAGACGACAGTATACGGCAAGAAATTGAGGATGTTCTCAGCAGTAAAGCTCATGGAATGTACGATAAGATGAGAATCACAAGTTCTAATTCCCATTACTAACAAGTAACTAGGTTTCGATGGGCTGTATGTCAACTCGATTCCTTAGGGAAATGTCGTAACCGGGCAATGCTCCGCAAAGCACTCACCAAACTCCCGCCTACACTAGATCAGACATATGATCGAATTCTTGTCTCGATAGATGAGGAAGATGCCCAGTACGCGTTTCGCATCCTTCAATGGCTTGCGTTCTCTTTCCGGCCGCTTTACTTGAATGAGATCGCCGAAATAGTCGCCGTGGACGCGACTAAACCCGCATTCAACCGCGACGAAGTTTTAGAGGATCCCCTAGAAATGCTGAACATTTGCTCTAGCTTGGTTTCCCTTGCGACGAAGACTTTTTTTGATCGTAGGGCAGGAAGAGAGGAGTCGAAAGAAGTAGTGGTGTTAGCACACTACTCCGTGAAGGAGTATCTCGTGTCGGAAAGAATTTGGAGAGGACCTGCAGCAAAGTATGGCTTGGAAGAACATCATAGCCATGATACCATAGCGAACGGCTGCCTAGGTTATATCCTCCAGTTCAAAGAAAAAGAATTCCGTTCTAAAAAGGAACTAGAAGACTTCAAGCTGGCTTGGTATTCGGCAGAATTCTGGGACGGTCACGCAAGGCGTACAGTAGAACCAAGTGAATGGTTCAGCGAAGCAGCGATGGATTTGTTTTCAAGGAACCACCATGCTTATCGTAATTGGCTTCATCTGGAAAAGTCTTTCCAGCTCCTCACTCATGACATGGTCATGAATGCAACCTTCGTCTTGGCTGCCGGTCTGCTATACTATCCCAGCTTATATGGCATGAGAAAGATAGTGGCATCTTTGATCGACAAAGGCGCTGATGTCAATGCACAAGGTGGGGAATATGGAAACGCACTTCAAGCGGCCGCCCGTTGCGGCCGCGAAGAGGTGGTACGACTGCTGCTTGAGAAAGGAGCAGATCTGTATAAGGAGAGCGGGGAGTATGGTACAGCACTTCAAGCGGCTTGTGTTGGTGGCCATGAGAAGGTGGTGCAGGTTTTACTCGATCAAGGAGCTGACATACATGCTAAGAGTGGGCATTATCATACAGTGCTTCAGGCAGCTGCGAGTAGGGGCCATGTTCACGTGGTAAGGCTATTGCTCGACAACGGCGCTGAGATTAATGCAAAAGGTGGACATTATAGTACAGCAGTCCAGGGCGCTTCACATTATGGCAGCAGGGAGTTGGTGCAACTATTACTTGACAACGGCGCTGATGTAAACTTGCTAGGAGGGCATTATGGTAGCGCTCTTATGGCAGCGTCAATTAGAGGTTTTGAAGAGCTTGTGCCGCTACTGCTTGACAGCGGTGCCAACATCCATGCGCATAGTGGACATCTGCGTACACCTCTTCAAGCCGCTGCTTATGGTAACTATACAAGAATCATGGCCTTGTTGCTTGACAGAGGAGCAGCGATAAATATGCACGACGATCGCGGTGAAACGGCCCTTCACACCGCTGCTAGGATGTCTAGCGTAGAATCAATGAGGTTGCTTCTTCACAGAGGCGCATCTGTTGATCTAAAAGACAACATCGGAGAGACGCCACTCCATAGGGCGTGTAAAGAATATGGCTCAAATGCAGAGGCGAAAGTTGAACTTCTTCTTGATTGGGCCGCCGACGTCAACGCACGAGATAAGATCGGTAAAACACCTCTTCACAAGGCTTCCACAGGGCATCATAGAAGCCTTGTTGTTCTATTGCTTGGTAGAGGCGCAGACGTTCATGCCGTAGACAACGAGGGCCGCGTTGCTCTTCACGATGCTGCGAAGAAAGGTTATGATCCTAGGAAAGCGGAGGTCATGGAGTCGCTACTTGATGGTGGCGCCGAGATGAGCCGGAAAGACAATAAGGGCCGTACTGCACTCCACGAAGCTTCTAGATCAGGCCATGAGAAGGGCATTGAGCTTCTGCTGGGCCGTGGTATCGAAATCGACTTAGCAGATAGCGACGGCTGCACTGCCCTCCACATGGCCTCCCAGGAAGACGAACCCAGTACAGTAGAGCTACTACTCGACCATGGCGCCGATATCAACAAGACAGATAATAAGGGTCGCACTGCTTTACAAAAAGCTTCTGAGAAGTTTCGGAAGAATGTGGTGAAAATGCTACTTGATAGGGGCGCAGACTTCAAAGTGGCAGATCAAGAGGGTCGTACAGCTCTCCAAATGGCTTCAGAGATCGCTCCAAGACCAGCGGACAATTGGGATGTGGCGGTTTTTGAGGAGCGCCGAGCAGAGGTGGTTAAACCTTTAGTTGATGAAGCTGCAATGCTAGCTCGCAGCGAGAGTGCATAAAGAAATACAGCGAGTTCTAGAATAAAGTCTCATATCCACCCCATACGCTCATCATAACCTGTTAAGATAGACTGAATATGAGTTTGTGCTCACTGCGGACCGTGTCAACGTAACGAGCAACAGTCTAAACTTGCTCTCTCGGACGATGATTCTCGCTCGATTTTAGAGCGACACATTGGGCCCAATTTGTGGATATTGCCTAAGAGCTGCGAAACACTGAGATCAAATAGTTCTATTTAAGTGGTCCCCTTATTCACATACTACTCATTACGCTGAAATATAATACGAGCAAATAAATTATGCTTACAAACGACTCACAAACCCACTGCCATCTACCTTGACAAGATATTCGCTCCCAATTTGGTCAACTTTGGTGACTCCAGCCAAACCCATACACAGTTTGAATTCATCGCCGAGCAGTCTCATAGCAAGTTCGACGCCCTGTTGGCCTTTGTACGCCAACCCCCAAAGTACAGGTCTTCCGACCCACACGAAGTCTGCACCTAGCGCAAGTGCCTTGAATACATCAGTGCCATGCCTGATTCCACCATCCACGTGGACTGGTATTTTTCGGCTCTGGCTTCTGACGGCTTCCACGACTTCCGGGAGGGCATCAATGGTAGCCATGGTGCCGTTAAGTTGTCGACCACCGTGGTTGGATACAACGATGCCATCGACGCCGTGTTGGCATGCAAGTAATGTGTCTTCACTCGTCGCAATTCCCTTGACCCACACCTCCATCTCTGGATGGCATTGCTCTTTCAGCCATTCAATATCGCGATCCCAGCATAGAGTAGGATTAGGTGCGTGGGTATGGAATGTAATCGGTCCCCGGGGTGGGACTCGCTTTGCACCATCATGATAACCTGCTGATGAAGGAGCCTTGATATTCTCCCCCTCCTTCTTTTCGCCTACATCTTGAGCAAAATTCGCAATTTTCAAATGTCTTGGTAGTTTGAACTGGTTGCGAATCTCCAAGTTTCTCCGTCCCAGGACCGGCGTATCTACAGTCAACAATACTGCCTTGTATCCCGCCTTCTTCGCTCTTTGTATCAACTTCCGGCTGTGCTCCCTGTCTTCAAATAGATACAGTTGCAACGCCCCAGGATAATCGCCCAATGCCCCCTTGACATCTTCCAAAGTTGTTGTAGCAAAGCTGCTCAGTCCCATTACAAGATTCATCTCTTTACACGCCTTTGCAGTGGCGATTTCTCCATCAGGGTGCGCCAGACATTGCATCGCGGTTGATGCAGCACCAATTGGCATACTGACTCTTTTACTAAAGACATCGACGCCTGTATCGACAACGGACACATCACGCAAAACTCGTGATCGGATACGATATTTCTGGTACGCTGTTGTGTTTTCTGCCATAGTCGAACCAGAGTCCGCCCCTTCATTATAGTAGTCACGTGTCTGCCTGTCCATGCGCTTTGCTGCCAGGGTCTGGAGCTCGGCGATTGTTAGACAGTCGGGATCGTGAGGATTGGAGTCGGCCATATTGGGCAGTATTAGGAAGGAAATTGCAAGTTTGAATGATCAAATGAATTCTGGGGTAAAGACCGCAGCAAGTTGTGAATGATATTTGGACAATGTCTGCGGATTCAAAGGAGCTAGTTGATGTAGAGATCTCCCTACATTTTGTGTTATCTCACCGTACCTGCATTCGGTTAAGATAGAGCCGAGCTAGTGTGAGATATTTCCATTCGGCCGCTGATGGCCCATACTCAGCTCAAGAATGCGATGTCGGAGCCTGGAATTGCCGTTGCCATCCGTTGGACTGTTAGTCTAGACATCTTGACGTTGATGAATTTACAAATCATTGAGGGATATTATACATTTCTATTGGCTTTTCGACTCTAGATTTTGGCGAAGGGTTTGGCGAGTTTCTCGATCTCGCCGAGATTATCTTAGAAACCATGCACAGCGAATTGCAGTAGCTAACGCCATTGGACAGGGTGTCTCCATCACTTTCAGAACAAACAGATTATTCTCACGAATATTCTCCCCAGCTAATTTACATCTCTAAAAGTGTTGACTCGTGGAGTGTGAAGTTCTCGGAGGATCTGCACCGAAATCCAAGATGCATCCCATCTCCAATGTTCCGTGATCAAGACATACCGCTGCTCGTGTCACTTCGATCTAGGCTACTCGGTGGGTGCAGCAAATGGCAATACAATCGATGGTCGGCGACTCCACGTTGACGCCGCCGGATCTCCGAATAAACTCGGAATATTTTGCGATTTTCCGAAAAATGAATAATTTTATGGGCAAGCTGGAGCTCCAAAAATATGGTGCACTTTTCAACAACCTTTTGGGAAGTCAGTAGCAGCATTCCCTTGTGCCATGGTTGCTGAAACAGCTGTGCACCAAGATAGGCTGCTGCCTCTGTCAACTTGAGCAGAATAGTGTCGTTGATATCAAGTAAAAAAGAATTGAGAAGAATTGGACGCGTCCGGCAGATGAACTTTGACAACTCATTCGACTCCTAGCTGGCCGTTCTTTGGATCCCACCACTTCATGATAACAGCTTCAAGTGCACTCCTCGTTAAGCGTTTCGAGTCGCTTGAGCGCCAACGGTTCGGTATTGTCTGATAAGGAATGCTGCATGACCGGCATCACGCAAAGAAAAACTCGAGAGGTCGGTCCAGTGTCCAGGTGTGGGTTATGCATATGCACAAATAGTGTTTGGGGTCCTTTTGAATGAGTGAGCAACTCCATATGACAAAACCCCACTTCCCCAGTCCTACCACCCAATCTTTACTCACATCCCATTTATCCTAGATTCATCGACACATTCTGGGATGCAAAACTCAGGTGCTCCTATAGAAACTGTCCAACTTGGGTGAATGGCAAGACTCCTTCCCCTTTACTTGCCCTCGAAACCGGATACGTACAAACCGGCATCGCCCTTGCCATCCATGCGCAAACCCATATAAAACTGAAAACCATTTTCCACAAAGAGGGTAGATGAAGACTGGGAAGCTTACAGATCAAATGGTGATACACGTCCACCCATGGTCATTCTATCAGCGGCCCGCAGAGGCTGGAAAACTAGTTTCAGAGCTACTTTATGCGGACTTTTCATGAGCGACATGAAGGGTTCGCGAAGAGTTGTGTCTTCATACAAAATACCTCAAGGACTCGGAAATCAGGCATAAACAGGAATTAGGAGGGCTAGTAGGGTCTTGTAGTATTTAATTGTTCTGCATTCTCAAGATTTTTGGGAATGCAATTCTTGTGATCCAACCCTCGGCGACGCTTTCGGGCCTAGAATTTTATCAAAGCGGGGATATTTGAACTTTGTCCACACAGACGCACCCTTCAGTAACTACGATACCAATACCCCCTTCAGAATACTGAGAGTCCGAAGCCGAGAGTTCGAAATCGTTCACCATTCCGCGAATTGTTTGTCCACGCACCTCTAGAGTGAGATCGTACTCTCCATCCAAATGCCAATCAAAAGACTTCGAGGCAAGCGTGATCCTCTCCTCATCAAAAGCCTTCACCAGTGCTACACGCCGGCCACGGGTAAGAATAAGTGAATAGTAGCGGTTCAGACCTTGAACTCGAACTGCTACGCCCACTGGTGCGCCAGAGTTAATCTTAAATTTAGGGACGAATAGTCGATAGTCAGCCCAATCTCGCGCGCCGTATGTGATTATGCCCTCACCCGTGGCTTGTGAGACGATGAAAGAATGCGACATATTATTGTGAAGTTTGCTGACCCCATTCACCCATGAACGATGCCACGCCTCTCCGGGTTGCTCAGACGGCCGACGGAAGGTCATTTCGGGGGCACCATCCCATCGCAAGCTATCCATCAATACCGTTCCAGTGAATCGAGTGTCTGCGATGGGTTGGAAACAAAGGCCAACCCTTTGGATGGGCCGACCATCCATGTCATCCGGGATTCTCCAGGTTAGTAGTTGTGGCTCTGCAGTTGTACATTTGATTGATGGGCCATCAATAGCCCTAAGCGCATCGCCCTTGCCGAATACTTGTATCCGCAATCCAACTGCAACCGATCCTCCGTCGCCATTCTTGACTCGAACCATTGCATTGACCGTCTGGCCAGGGTAAAGAATTGGCGACGCGGTGAATTCATAATTCTTCATCCTTACCTCGTCCAACGAGCCGAACACCGGTGACGATACTTCAACCGGCCCTTCGGCCGTATCAAGATTCTGTAAATGAATTGAAAGAGCCGAGTTGCCTTCTTGGTCGAACACTTGCTTCACAATTGTGTTTTGCTGATGCTGCAGATGACAATTGAAGGTCTGAAACCCTTGAACCCCACCAGGAAGATCAAAATGGAATTGTGCACCGTCTTTAGGGGGTTTAAGGCGACTTTTACCAGCAAGCTGTCGTCCCATGTTTGTAATATCTATGGCAAGCCGGGAGGCATTGTTGATCGAATAGCCAACCTCGGCGGTCGAGAGCAGCGCTCGGTCTGCCAGCGGTCCTCGCCAATCATACTTTCCATCAAAAGCGGAGAGGCCTAGTATCAGAGCGACAAGACAGCCTACGTTACCTGAATTACAGTCCGTATCCCACCCACAAGTATTGATGATATGCATGGCCTCGTCGAAATCATGGCCGGCGTAAAGGATTGCCATGATCATGATTGCATGGTTTGGAACAACATGGCAGTTACCATGAAATTTATCGTAGCCATAAGTCGCCTCGATTCGATCCCGTGTCCTCATCCAATCTTCATCCTCTTTGACCCATTGGCGTACTTCACCTACGACTTGAGCGATAAGAGAGCCTCGGGGTATTATTGACAACCCGGTATCTAAGAGATGGTTGATGTCCTTGGACACGAAAGCCTCAGCCTCCATAGCAGCCCAGAGCTGCGCCGCGAATACAGATTCTCCATCGTGACTAACAGAACCAGCGGCATGTGCCAGCTTTGCTGCCATAGTAGGATTCCCTGGGGAAACTAGAGCCCAACCGTCGATGAAGATTTGGGCTCCAATTTGCTCAGCAACGCTCTTTCCATTCGTGTGGCTGGAGCCACTGAATGGCGCATGTATGCCGTTCTTGAGGTTCAAGAAAGCTGTATGTTCTGTAGACATTCCCCTCCCTCCCCACCAGAAGATCGTACGGTGCTCAATAACGGTGTTTAACCAGGTACGGCCGATGTCCTCAGAGGTGGTCCTGTCAGTGATACCATGCTCTTCCAGTGCTCTTACAAATTGAAAGGTGCCCGATATATCATCATCCGTAACCAGGAGAGGTTGATTGAGCCGTTCGTGAACATAATAGTGAATATGCCCTAGTTCTGCTAAGATGCGTTGATGGGTCCAGCCTTCGAAAGGACGCCCAAGGTACACACCCACGAGTTTCCCTAATACGCCCGCGTACACTCTCTCTAGGTAGTCATCTGGGATAGAATGTGCAGACTTCGGCTGTGAATGCAAGACCATGATCGGCTTGTCAATGGAAGGAGGTCTGAGTTAGGTAAAGCCGGCTTGGGTCGAAGGTTGTTCTCTAATCGCTTTACCTTGTTATCGCTGACTTTTACAGAAGGGCCAACGTTTGCAACATGGAATGATATCAAGCCTTGAGCATCCCCCACTGCCCTCTTCTTGGCTTCGATCCAGGAAGTCTTTATCCATCGGAAGATTTGCATGGAGCGGCTCACATGTCAAATCCTGGTCAATCCCTTGTCGCAAACCCCACCCAGTGCCGGGAATAGGTGAAATCCGACGGCTATCCCCTACTACTACCCACACCACACCACTTTAAGTCAAATGGATATATCTCACTATCTTTGCCCTGCATATGTATTGCTCATGCCGTTGTGTCCCCCTTGTATGTAGACGTACTATTGCCGTTGGCGGAAAAGCCATTCCCTCTATCTCCAGAATCCAGGCATACATACACTCATTTTCTCCCGCATTCTCCACTGCTCTGGCTCTTGCATGGCTCTTACATAAATCTTATTCCAGCGCTCCTTTCTAGATTGCCTCTTCTCAGCAACTCCCTTCAAACTGCAACCTGCCAACTAGGGCACAGCAGTTTCTCCGTAATCAGTGGGATCGCAGATCATCCTACCACCCACTCGCCCTACATTATGTCCGAGAGTTTAAAAAACACTGGTGTTCAAGATGTCAGCGATCTCGATCCTGCCGTTGCTATTGCAATCGAAAATGAGCAGTCCACCTCACTCCGCGAAGCGTTTCGTCGCTATCCTGCCGCGATTGCCTGGTCCATTGCAATGTCTCTTACGATCGTAATGGAGGGCTACGATACGAGCCTCATGTTCAGTCTCTTCGCTTTCCCGCCCTTTGTCCAGAAGTATGGAGAATATTATCCTGAGCTTGATGCAAAGGCTATCACCGGTCCTTGGCAGGTTGCTCTCGGAAACGCGGCCTCATGTGGCTGCTTCATCGGCCTCCTTATCAACGGTTATGTCACGGAGAAATTCGGTCACCGGATTGTGACAATGATCGGACTCACTATCATGTCTGGCTTGATCTTCATCACCTTTTTTGCCCCTTCCATCGAAGTTCTTCTTGCTGGGCAGGTGCTTGTTGGAATCCCGTGGGGTATCTTCGCCATTATGGGCTCAGCCTACTCATCCGAAATATGTCCTCTTGCTCTTAGAGGTTATCTACTCGCCTTTGTCAATATCTGCTGGGTAATTGGCCAGATCGTGGCTGCTGGTGTTCTGCAGGGTTTTGTCAACACCAACTCAATGTGGGGATATCGAATTCCGTTTGCTATCCAATGGGTCTGGCCGGTGCCTCTGATTCTTGTTGCCTTGTTCGCTCCGGATTCGCCTTGGTGGCTCGTTCGTAAGGGTCGGATTTCTGACGCCGAAAAATCAATGCAAAGACTCTCCACAGGACTTTCGGAGACGGAGATCAAGCAAAAGGTCGCTATGATGGTCCATACCAATGAACTGGAGGTATCTTTGAATACGGAGTCGAGCTACTGGGATTGCTTTAAGGGAACAAATCTTCGAAGGACGGAGATTGCTTCCATGGCTCTATGCTCTCAAACTTTACCTGGCCAGGCTATGTGCTACAGCGCATCTTATTTCTTCACTCAAGCCGGTCTTGGGGCTGATCAGGCTTACAAGTTGAACTTTGGGAGTATTGGTCTAGCTTTCTTTGCAACGTGTCTTTCCTGGGTTCTGATGAGTCGTTTCGGGCGTCGAACGCTCATGGTTGCTGGTCTTAGCCTTTTGTGCGTTGATCTGCTTGTGATCGGAACAGCTGCCTTTGCTACTTCGAAGGCTTCTATGTGGGCGCAATCTGCTCTTGCCGTACTCTGGCTGGCAATATATTCTGCCACCATTGGACCGCAATCCTTCACTTTAGCAGCCGAAATATCTGCTACCCGTCTCCGGTCTCAGACAATATCGATTGCCCGAAACGCGTACATTGTTGTGGGCATAATAGACAATACTCTACAACCATACCTGATCAATCCTACAGAGGGTAATCTGAAGGGGAAAGCTGCTCTTGTATGGCTAGGTCTCGGGATTTTGACACTCACCTGGGCCGCGTTCAGACTCCCGGAAACAAAAGGCAAAACATATGAAGAGCTAGACATTCTGTTCGAGAAGAGAGTTCCAGCTTGGCGCTTTGCTTCTACTAAGATGGATGTCGTCGCAGAAGCAGAGATCCTGCGAGCTCCGGGAAAGGAGGTGGCAGGGTAACATTGTCTCTTAATCTCATTGAATCAGTTGGTGTATTCAAAGAAACTTACAAGGTTTGGCTGTAGTATCAGTGTGCCTTTTAGAGATGATTTGTGCTAGCATTCAAATCAACGATGTCCGGAATAACGCAGGTTACAGTAACGAAAACTCCAGGTTTTTTCCCACAATATTCCTCTCAACAACCCTAAACTTGCTTTCTCCTTTCTCCTGAGCGAGAACTCATTTCCTCGGGAATGTAAATTACATTGTTAATATTTGCATCACCGCTGCGGGACGCGGGCACCTAAAAGTGAAGAACATTGAAAGAGATGAACTTCTGCCTTCACGGCATGTCTTGAGACGGAATACCGAATAAGGGAGCAAATCATATCTCTTAGACATTGGAAGCTTGCTATGCCACTTATTTTCTTGAATTTGAAGTTAATGTTGAGGGTGCTCATCGATGTTATCTGAGCCTCAGAGGCGGAAAAATATGGCGTTGAAGCTCCACTCAGATACAATACTGACTATAACTGGTCCTTAGTCACATTTAACATCATCTCTATGCAAGCCCAAGATACCTCAGATCGTTAATTGGATATCCGTAAGCGAGTTGCTCACGTGGAGATAATGTCTGAGGTAGATGTCTACATCAGTCCCTCATCATATGGTATTTCCAATCTCGTGAGCCTCTAGTAATTGAAGATACACCCCTGTTTCACGTTTAGGTCATTTAAGCGTCGCGAATCATTTGAAACGAACCTGCAGCGTTCCATCGGACGTCGACAGCACGGAAGGCAATCTTCAAATTTTCAACGACTTCCTGGGAGTCCGGATTATTTTGGGACGAGCGTATATGTATCCTACAAATATGGTATGCGAAGAACAATCCCCATGGACAGAGTTCTTCGGGGTCACGACCGAAGAAGCATTGCTGGTGAATTGTTCTTCGTCTCACTTCCTCCGTAATTTGTTCTATATTTCTTTTCGCCCATTGAGAACGTTCGGTGTGGGCGGAATGGACTTCATTAGAATGCATCCAAGGGGTATATAGAGCGATAAGTGCACTTTAAGGTGTTAGAAATGGCCTGAATGGCTGACAGTTTACACACCTATAAATGAAAGTGATCCGATCATAGTCCGGTTCGTCGACATCCAATGCAGCAGCAAGCATAGAGTGAAGAGTCCTATCTAGCTGTATCCATCCATCATCCTCGACAGGTAGTCCCTGAGCTGTATATCGGAGGACTTGACCAAGTAACCTTGCTGCTTGGCACAACAAGGCGAATTTGCTCATGTGATCACTCATCGGCGACGAAAGTCTAAAAGAGTCGGTCGAATTGACAATCTGCATGACTCATTAGCTCAATTTACCTAGATCCCTAGATCTACTCAGACGTACTCCCTGGTCCCACGCCAAGTCGTCTGCGGGTAAGAAGGCTTCCAAGGACGGATCAGCGGTGGCAAATGGTCTTCCAGGGCAACCAATACAGACGAAACTGTCGTGACTTTATGTCAGCCTACACAGTGAGCAGTCAAACGTAGGATACGAACCGATCTAGAATAATCACCGTCCACCAAATCCTTCTCCGTTCCTCTACTTCAACCAAAGTTAGGACTTTTGTCGTACTCCCATTTGAACCGTCTCCAATACCAAGAGCGTTTGCGTATCGAGCACAAGCTCCCACAGACAGGAATGCTGCAGGATATATAGCATGAAAAAGCTCGTAAAGAGCCAGCAATATTCCGGCCTGTAGAATAAGTGTCGAAAAAGTGCTAGAGCTCTCAGTCAGAAGGTAGAAATGTTTTGTCGCATTATAAAGCGCAGTTCTAGCATTTCGAGGATCGGGAGGTGGGAATGTTGTAATTAATTTAATGCTCAGGAAGAGAAGGACTACATCGGGTCGGGATTGGAATGAGGAGCGCAGATACACATCGTAGAAGCGTTTCTTAGAGATGAAGGGCATCCATGGATGGATGTGGGCAAAGAACTTTTTCGCCGATGCATGGATCTCGTTTGGGCCACCCACAAGATCTAGTATTTGGCCTGGAATTACAGGTGATGTTGGGAAGATATCCACATGGCCATGACGCAACATGTCCGGATCCAGGAAAAGCATGGTCGGGAAGTCGATTCCTTGGACATTGGTACCATTACTACCGGGTTGCGGCTCATGCCACCATCTATGGTCATTCGCAGGATCAGGACCCCGGATTTGGCCAGGTTGCATATATTCGCAAGATAGGTTCCTCCTATTCGTTGTGTCAATGGCCCGGCTGCCACCAGTGTGAGTTTTAAGAATGATCAACATACTTGGCGCAGGACGAACACTTGGGAAGCTCCTTGTTACATTTCCTTTTCCTCGTTTTGCACGATGTGCACACATACAAAGCACGATCCAAGCTCGAGTCACTACCAGGTGTCTGCATTTTGGGAAGCTGAACTGCAACGTGGGGTGAAGGATTGATGGAGTGGAGGAAGCGGCCGCAGTTAAAGCTGCAAGGCGGGCGGTCAGCGGCCGGATGTGCGGCCGAGCTTGCGGCCGCCATAAACCATGCCGTGGCGCACACTATTCTAACGGGCGTAACATGAAGCCCAGTAATTTAACCCAATCAACGCAGGAACCCCGTCTTAAAGGCCAATGAGGAGATGGACAATTCCGTAAGCTTATCTTGTGCTGCTGTTGACTGTGATTCGAACACTACTTTCCAAAATGAGCTACACGGAGTGCCTTACAGTGACAGTGATTGACGTATAAATACGCCGAAGCTCTTCTCTATATTTTTAATTCACAAAGAAATCCCCTGCCTCACTCGATCCACAAATACTGACCCTTATCCTTTTTACACGGTTTTCTAAGATGGGAAGATACACCGCAGCACATGCCAACCCTCGAGGCGTGGGAGATTCAAGGCCAACTGCCCTACAAATAATAAAAGACGAGAACTTGGAGGGAAAACTTGCTGGAAAATTCATGGTAATCACAGGAGCTACATCCGGCATTGGTATCGAAACCGCTCGGGCCTTGTTCGCGACAGGGGCAAGCTTAATCATTACAGCTCGCAACCTAGCAAAAGCGGAGCGGAATTTGAGCGATATCCTGACATCGGACCGTGTTTCTATAGTAGAGATGGACAGCTCTTCATTCTCCAGTATCCGAGCTGGGGCAGCGAAAATACTTGCAAAATCAAACAATCAGGTCAATATACTTGTTGAAAACGCCGGGGTAATGGGCATCGAGAAGTTGGAGCTGACGGAGGACGGGCATGAAACGCACTTTGCAACGAATTATCTGGCTCACTTCCTCCTCTTTCAGCTACTTAAACCCGCATTACTTGCCAGCTCAACACCTGAATTTCTCTCCAGAGTCGTCATTGTTGGATCCTCCGGTCATCGCGCCCGAACCCTCAACGACAGTGACAACTACAACTATCAAAAGGGGGGCTACCATTACCTAATTGCATACTCGCATTCAAAACTTGCAAATACCTACATGGCCAACGAAATCGATCGCCGTTACGCCAGTAAAGGTCTTCACGCCACAAGTGTGCATCCCGGAGCCATCGACACAGACCTTTCAAGACACATAGGCCAGGAATTCGTAGACGCGATGATGGCTAGCGACGAGCTGGTCAAAGTGTTGAAATCCGCGGAGCAAGGGGCTGCTACAACTGTCATTGCTGCAATCGGGAAGGAATGGGAAAATCGAGGGGGCAAGTACTTGGAGAATTGTGAAGAGGCGAAGCGTGGTGAGGATGACAATGAAATGCTTGGGGTTGGTTATGTACGCCAGACGTATGATCCCGTAAGTGAAGGGCGTTTGTGGAACGATTCGCTCAAAATGGTAGGTATAGAAGATGACATGTAAGAAGGATCTGGGTGCAGTGTGGATATTTTTCAGTCATAATTTTTTTCAAGCTTCGGTATAGCCTAACGCCTCATTATACTCAATAGATCATTTCTAAGAGTTATAGCAATCGGGCAGTGACTATTCATCTGACGGTTCGGTTATATATTATATCTCTAATCCCAATCTCTAGTCACAATCGCGCAATCTCATCTCAACCCACAACGGCTTTTTCTCCCAAAATATATATGTCTTCTGTTCTCCAAAATCCCTCAAATCCGTAGATACTGGAGTCAAATCAAAGGTGTAGAACAGCCGCGCGAGCGTGACACGCATCTCTGCCCATGCCAACTTCTGTCCAATACACTTGTGTCGGCCAGCCAAAAATGGCTCGAATGCTGACAAGTCGTCGCCAGGGATATTGTCGATGAAACGCTCGGGTAGAAATTCGTCTGGACGGACGAAGTTGGCGGCGGATCGGAAAGTGGGGTATTGATTTACTGCGATGAAGGTCTAGAATTCTGTTAGTGTGCTATGACGGCGATGTTGCTGCCTTTATAGGTCATTTATGCAGAAAGAATCGAAAGGAAACTTACTCCACCTGGTACCCACTGTCCGCAAATGTTCGCCCCATTCCGAGGAACGTTACGCGGTATTCCTATGGCCGCTGGTGGACCAAGTCGTATCCCCTCTTTAATTATTGCCGTGAGATATTCGAGCTTATTGACACTAGCAACTGTGATATCGCTCTCGTCGTTAAAAGCTCCCCTAATCTCCTGCGTAGCCCGCTGCATTGCTCTTGGTTCTCTCAGCAGCTGATTTAGTATGGCTGTCATGGCGCTACTTGTAGTCTCACTACCAGCAAAAATGAGCAGCGTCATGTTTTCTTCGATTTCTTGCGGTGGCATGACCTCTTCTCCCTTTTCGCGGTTGTACTGCATGATTGATCCGACAAAATCGTTCCTCCGTGCATTATCCTTCATGGCCATTCTTTGCTGAGCTTTGGCTTTTGCCAGCTGTTGATGGTACTCCATCTTTTCTAAAATCTGTTTGGGGATGGTATATTTTAGTAATTTCTGCAATGGAGAGAAGAAATTCACCGCCGCCATGAGTGCCACACCCTTGCCGAAGCTGCAAGATATTTCGACCCAAGGGTGTGCGCGTCCATTCTCAACACTGCCAAATGACTCGCCAAACGATAGCGCACCTGAAATGTCGAAGGCAAGGAAGTTGAGCCAATCTACCATATCAACACGAGCAGTACCGTCGCCAGCTTCAACCATGCTCTTGAATTTATTGATCATCGTATCGACGAGATTCTCGACCAGCGGCGCATGTTCAGCCAAAGCATGATCTGTGAAAGCTCCCATCAGCGCCCTCCTATTCCGCAAATGAGTAGCCTCATCGGTCGAAACAATGCTTCTGGGTTTAGACGGTTCCTCCTGTTTCGCCCAGACGGTATTCTTCTGCATGACTTGATGACCATGACCCGAACTGTATATATCCTTCCAAGCTTGCGAACTGATAAAAGAGAGTTCGTCCGGCGCGATGCGAACAACGGGTCCGTAGAGGTCGTGCATTTCTTTAAGGCGGTGATGGAATGAGCCTGATTGCATTGCATATGCCCAGGTAAGTCGTGTGGCAGTCCATAACTTTGGACCTGGGTACCGTCGCAGAGGATGGAAATAGAGATTGTAGATAATCTTGATGGAGCCCTGGAGCTTGTCAGTAGGAATTGGCCCGGGTTGGGTGGATTCTTACGAAAAGCAGTAAGGCAAGTGTGCAAGTTGCCAGGTAACCAAAGGCGATTCTGAATACGTGATACATTTTTACAAACACTATCAAGTTTAAAAACTATAGCAAATCAAAAGACAAGTCATGTGCCATATTTATAGTCTATAAAGCGAAGTTGGCAATTATTTCCGTATAGTAACCGTGGTGTTTCCGGGACTGCGGGCTCTCGGTCTCTCGCACGGACGTTTTGTTCTACTAACCATAGAGCTTAACATATTATTCCCTGGTAGAGAAAGCTAAAACGAATGTAGCCATACAATAACTTGCTCGTGGTAAGGAAATCTCTCTTTGCATTGTAACCCCGTTGGTCTGTCTACAATTCATCGTTCCAACCCTCCACAATCTTTAAAGATCCAAAGTGTTTCGCATGAAGTTAACATGGATCTAGTACGGAAATGTCTCTAGAACGTGGCATCAGTCACTATACTCACTCTAATCCTCACTGACCTATGCTCGTTCATTCTTTTGGCTAGGCTGACAACGATCAAGTCACTATCGTCTATATTCTATCCTAGCATAAAAAGTCATGCAAATTTGAGACTATTATTAGCTACCAATAATCTCCACTTCGAGGCCAAAAGACGCTCTAGTCACATATTGAATAACAGCCCTACCAATCTCCCACAAACTTCGCATTCTTCCAGTCCCATCCTCCAGCCAGTGCATTAACGACCGATAACATAAAACCGATCAAGACAACCACAGCCCAATGCAACGAATTCAATAGCGGAAGCCACTGCACCTTATCGAGATTGGATACGTCTCCTTCTTTGCCATCGCCGCCATCTTCGCCCCTCCACGGGACACTTCTTCTCCAACGTTGCAATACCTGCTCCGCTACAATCTTAGCACCAGCTAGCACAATAGGCACACCTGTACCAGGATGTGTGCTCGCACCAACAAAGTACAAACTCGCAATCTTCGGATGCTTCGTTTTCGGCCGAAAGGACAAAACATTGAAGAATGAATGCGACAAGCCAAGAATAGCTCCACGATCGAGATTGAACGTGGATTTCCAGGTTGGAGGCGTATTGACGGATTCATGTACAATGTGCGGGGCTAGCGAGATTTGAAGTCGTGATTCTATGGTTCGCAGAATCGTTTTTCGTGCTATTGATACCATGGAGTCCCAATCCTGAGATTTCTCTGGGCCTTTGGAGGGTCCCCGATGTAGATCTGAAGACGAATCGAGCAGGTGGCCAACGGGAACGAGAACCACCAATGTGTCGCAGCCAGTGGGTGACGCTGACGGGTCGACTCGAGATGGGACGTTGACGTAAAAGCTGGGCTCATCCGGTATTCTATGATCTTTGAAGATGCTATCGAAGCTCTCTCTATATGCTTCGGCGAGGAAGATATTGTGAGCTGACAGTTCAGGGAATACTTTGTCCAGCGCCCAGTAGAAAGATATGCTGGAGCAGGAAGCTTCCCGTTTGGAAAGGGAACGGGCGTATGGTGTCGGCGGAAGAAGGTCAGAGTACGCGTATGTGAGATCTGCATTGCAAATTACAATGTCGGCAGTAAGTATCTCGCCGTTATTCTCTAACACTACTCCGGTTGCCGTTTTCCCATCATCGGATATGAGTATTCGACTTATCGGAGTATCAAGGCGATACTTGACTCCTAGTCGTTCGCCGACATTTACAAGTGCCTCAACGACCTGTTCACTGTTAAATTGGAATTGATGTACTCGTATCGTATGCAATACCTTGTGGAATCCACCAATAGGATACCATATGCCCTCCGCAAGTTCTGTGTACTGTAGAAGACTGTAGGTTCCGGGTGCATCGAATGGACTCATACCCATATACATGCTAGCAAAAGTGAACACTCTCCTCAGCCTCTCCGTCCTAAAGTATTTGGAGGCTCGGCCATATATGCTCTCAAAAGGATGAAGTTCAATTAAATGCCTCAGAAAACTCGGACGAAGCATAGACGCCAAAGAATAAAAGTTCTTCCGGAGTACATGAGTGACCGAAAGCTCATAATGCTGATGCGACTCTTGCAGAAAAGAGAGGTATCGAAAATAACCATCTTTGCCTTCAAATCTCTCGACCTCCTCTTTCATGGTTGCAAGGTCGGATGACATTTTGAAAGAAACACCATCATGAAAGTGGATGTTGTAGTTGGGTTCACATTTCACCAAGTCGACTCCCTCAGCTTCTAGGCTTGTTCCAAGGTCTTTAAAAGCCTCGCGGAAGAGGTGAGGAAGGAGCAATAGGCTTGGTCCTTGATCGAACCGCTTTACAAAGTCAATGTTCTGGATACTTGTTTATTGTATAAAAGATATACCCACATAGCCATCCCTGTGTATCAATGAACATCTACCACCTGTAAACTTGTTCTTCTCGACGACCGTAACTTGGAGCCCCGCTTTAGCTAGACGTGCAGCTATTGCAACACCCCCAACGCCAGCCCCTACAACAATAACGCTGGGTTTCTTCATGCGGCCCATGGTTACAAAGTCGAAGTGTACGAGTAAGGGTGTTGAGGATCTCCGTTGATACGCGTTGAGAACGCCAAGGTGATTGGCGAAAAGTCAATGACGTTTCCACTAAAAATGAGTCGGGGAATTGAGCCTTTAAATACCGATTTCTGTGATTATCAAAGAATATGCAGCTCGACCACCCCACTCCTCATCAAAACCCCCGGATAAGGCAGAATACATTGGATATCACATGAACTTAGAATTTCACATTATATGTCTACGGGTATCTAAGTATACGATCAGTATCGAATTCTCTTGAACAACCTTATGGTCGGCTTAATGTCCTCCATGCAACCAACAATCTTCTTAATTTGGGCACTGTAGCCCTCCCTGCCTTCACAACATATCCGTCCTGTCTAAGGACTCTTCCAATCTCCATGTAGCTTTCGACTGCGACCTTCAGAGGACCCCGTGCTTCTTTCGGCAGTTCTTCAATTGCACCCCTTGCATCAGCATGGAGTGCAAACGCTTTGGACAATAATCTTGAGCGGAGTCTCTCAACCCGAGTGCCCTGAGGATTCTTGAGCACCGAATCGTATGTAAGACCTTCCTCTACAAGCCATGTATGGGGAAGGTAGACGCGACCCATCTTAGCATCAACGGCAATGTCTCGCGCGATATTTACATATTGTAAAGCTATCCCTGCCCGATCCCCTGCACTGACAATTCGTTCTTTATCGCGTTGCGAGACATCACTTCCATAATCGCAAATTATACATTCTATGCACATTTGGGCGACTGTACCAGCCACACGATGTGCATACAGCTCAAGGTCAGTTTCAGTCTTGATTGGGTGACTGGTATTTTGTCGAGAGAATCCAAGATCCATTTCAAAACCACGGAGCAGGTCCTGCAACGGTTTGCGCGATAGTTTTACCACAGGAAGTTGAAGGAGTGCCGATTGAGTCTCAGGAGGAAAGTTCTGGGTCACGTACTCTGGTATTGACTTTCCAGTGGATTTCTCTGTGTAGGTGATTTCGAGGAATTGGCTCAGCCGTGATATCCACATGGTTGCATCGGCCTCTGAGGATGCATTATCCACAAGATCATCTGCTACCCGACAGTAAGAGTAAAGGAGAAGGAGATCAGACCTTATCTGTCCTTGGAACGTTGAACTGGCCAGGTAGAAGCTACGGCTCTTCATTCGCAATCGCTGAACAGCCTCCTGGAGTCCAACTATGCGCTCATTGTCGTATTGAGAAGCTGGAACAAGAAGTGCTCGGATCAAGGAATAAGGAGAAGGCAGTGGGGAAGGATTGGGGAATAGATTCGGGAACGTGTAAAGAATGGATAAAGAGTTGTCGAACGCGAGCTGTCCGAACACAATCAAGGCGTTAGTCACCGCAAAGAACAGCGCTTCTTCCAATTCAAGCCCATCCCATAAGTAAACTCCAAATTTTGTGCCGTGATTAATGACCCAGGTGCCTCGTTTCAGAGCCAGAGTGTCCACAATCCAGAGGAAGAGAGTCGGAAGAGCGATTGGTAGCAAAGTGTTAGAGATGGGTAGGCCAACTATGAATTGATAGGCCAAGCTCCTACGCATACGTTAGGTCATCTGAAAATTACGGAGTATACATGTCGCCTGTACCACAAGAGGAAAAGAAACGGAACAGCCCAAATGAGTATCAGGCCAGTATACGTTCCTGTTTCGGCATCTCTGACCAGTCGATATCCATACAAGAACAAGGATGCCAACAGCAACTGGCCGGAAACTCTCACGTACCGCCAAGGCCAATTGAGAGGACCGAGGGGGTGAGTGCTGCTTCTTTCACATCGGAGATAAGTAGGCTGGAAAGTCGGCTTGCTCAAAATGAGGTACAGTAAGGAGGTGTTGTATGTCTGAATGACGAAGAAAAATATCTCTTCTAGGGGAATGTCAAAGAACGTTGGCCCGATGATGACATGGCTTGGGTAGCTCCAAATGCGATTGCGGATCAGGTACGAGTCCCATGGTATTGTGGAGATGACAGCGATCTGTGACAGTTAGAAGGTGGCTCTAGTTTGGGATTCTATTGCTTGGGCGGTTCGTGCCGTGATCAAAAAGCCAACTTTGTACACGTCAAGACGGGTAAATAGTGGTCGATACAACAGGGTGAGCAATACAGCGGGCGGTATGGTGTACTTTAGGTGCCTATTTTGGATTCAATCAGCATCTCTAGTTCTGCATTCGTCCGATCTTGACGAATATACATACACAAGAGCGTATTCGAAGCCCATTGCGCAGTCAATTGCTCTCAATGTGATAGCAACAGAGACCGAATCTCAGGTCAAACCGGGGGACTAAATGCAGGGAAAGAAACTGGAGCGCCGCAGAATTACAAGCCAGCGGAACGGAAGACGCCGTCATGGCGAAGTTTTGCAGAGACATTCGTGGGGGTTGGCATGACGCGCTAGACAGTCCCATATCTAAATCCAAAAGCGGACTAGTGCTGCCGTCAAGCTTCGCCCAAGGAATTTCCTCGACGTCATGATTTGTCCCCGCTCATGACAACAAATACATGTCATGTGCCTTGGGACATGGATCCCACAAGGTTTCCACTTCCGCTCCTCGCACTTCGCTCTTCTCCTCAATTGCTTCGTCATGCATATAGTCGTTCCTTCTTTTGTTTCTTCTCGCATCCCCCACATCCTGCACATACCCTCCCGACCCTTCCGATTCATTCGGTTAAATTGCAACATCTCCTAGGACCCACTCACCGTATTTATATACTTTAATAGGTAACTCACTACTGTACTATCTCGACAAATGAAGCCCGCCTGACGTCCAGGGTCTGGGTTCGATAAACTGTCTTTTCCTCTAGACCACATGGACAAATGCCACTTGGACATCGATTGTTAGTTCGGGGTTTGACTTCAAGTCTACAATCCACAAGAACGCAACCCATACTATACAATCTAAAAGCAGAGCGGCGGTTCGTCATGCCTAGAAGTGATGCCAAGC
This sequence comes from Nigrograna mackinnonii, assembly GCA_001007845.1. Taxonomy (NCBI): domain Eukaryota; kingdom Fungi; phylum Ascomycota; class Dothideomycetes; order Pleosporales; family Nigrogranaceae; genus Nigrograna; species Nigrograna mackinnonii. Next base: position 52,718 of record JGVQ01000333.1, read on the forward strand.
GGAAACAGTATTCGAGTCATCCGTTAGTACCCCTCAGATATCAGCTCTCCAACCAATTAGACGACTAATCCATATCACAAGATATCTCTCAGGCAACTTTGCACCGGTGTCCAAATGTCTGCCTCCAACCAATTGTACATATACTGGAAACATTCCTCTTGAACTCTTAGGCGGCCAATACGTCAGGAACGGCGGCAACCCAATCTCGAATTCCGACCTTGGTCGTGACGCCCATTGGTTTGATGGCGATGGAATGCTTGCTGGAGTATTGTTCAAACGGTCACCCTCCAACCCTACGGTGGCCATTCCACAATTTGTCAATCAATTCATCCTGACCGATGTCTGCCTTTCAACGTTTGAGACTCCTTCAATTAGGACGCCCTTACTTCCTAGTATCGCCACTCTTGTAAACCCAGTTGCCAGTTTGTTCGAAATCTTGTTCCGCATATTCAGGAGCGTTTTACTTGTAATTTTATCATATCTTCCCGGATCTTTTCGGGCCATCAAACGAATAAGCGTGGCTAATACCGGTATAATCTTCCACGACGGACGCGCATTAGCAACATGTGAGAGCGGGCCTCCCATACGCGTACACCTCCCTGGACTGGAGACCATCGGATGGTTTAATGGAAATAAAGTGGAGGGAGAGAGAAGAGATGGACCACTGTCTGAGACTGAAGAGGAAGCTTTTGGAGGAACAGGACTGTTTAGCTGGATGAGGGAATGGACTACGGGTCATCCAAAAATCGATTCAAAAACAGGCGAAATGGTCCTCTTCCATTGCAGCTTTCTACCACCGTACATTCATTACTCCGTGATTCCATCGACACAGATATCAGAGCGACCAGACGTACCAAAGCTATTGAATGCACCCGTTCCAGGATGTACTGGAGGGAAGATGATGCACGACTTTGGCGTATCGTCCGGCCACACTGTTATCCTTGATTTACCACTCACACTTACTCCATTCAATCTAATTCGGAATCAGCCGATCGTATCATTTGATGCCGATAATCCAGCTCGTTTCGGTATCTTCCCTCGGCACAGTCCTAGCGACATCCGCTGGTTTGAGACAAAAGGCTGTTCTATATTTCATACAGCCAACACGTGGGATGAACATGACAGTTCTAGGAATGTGATTGCTGTAAATATGCTTGCTTGCCGCCTCACCTCTGCCTCGCTGGTCTTTAGTACTGGAAACCTMCCTCCGCCGCCACATCCGCGAAGAAAAGAAATGGACCAAAACCGACCAATGTCATTCTTTGCAAGCTATGACGACGACGAACCAGCTATCGTTGACGTCGAAAAGGTACAGCCGCACGAGAAGACGCATCTACTTACACCGCATAAGGGTCCCGCAACTATGAAGCAGCGAACATTGCCCGATCAACCCCCAATCCTGCATGATGATGAAGATCAATGCCGATTGTATTATTATCAATTTTCCACCGTTCACTCGTCTCCGACAATAACTCATCAGTACGCACTTTCATCCCTGCCATTTGAATTTCCATCGATGAACCCAGCATACGAAATGAGCCCGGCTCGGTACATCTACGGATGCAGCAGCTCGAATGAATCTTTTGGTGCCGCACTGGGTAAAGGTACTAAAATCGATGTTCTTGTAAAAATGGATGTCGAAACGCTGCTTGCAAAGGGTAGATCCAGTAGCCCAGAGTCTATCACGGGATGCATCGACACTAGAGGCATCGGCGAGATACTTTCATCCGAAGACGACGACGATCATATCCGAGCATTTCAAATGCCACCGGGATGGTACGCTCAAGAGGCCCGTTTCGTCGCGCGGAATGAGGCCAAATCAGAAGATGATGGCTATTTACTCTTTTATGCGTTCGATGAGAATCAGCTGGACGATTTCGGCGAGTGTGTGGAAGACGCTGTGTCTGAGCTTTGGATTCTTGACGCGAAGAGCATGCGAGAAGTTGTTGCGAGAGTACAACTACCTCAACGCGTGCCCTACGGGTTGCATGGGAATTGGTTCTCAGAAGAAAAAATCCAGAATCAACGAAGGGTTGAGAGTTTCCGCCGTATGCCCGCGGAAATGAAACAGACCTTGTGGGGTAAGAGTAGGCGGAAACTGACAGAAATGCTGGCTTAGGATGAGGACTCAAGCACCAGTACATATAACCAAGGGCGTTGCAGGAGTATTTAGCTCTTGTAACGGAGGCTGCAGGCCAGCGGAATCATTAAGCTATGCATCTAATAATTCGTAATACCCATGAAGCGTTAGCACGACATGACTACCACCTTCTTCTTATAGCAAAATTGAACAGTTCTCACGCCTTGCCGCATTTCTTTACAATGCTGCTCGTAATGCAAGTGACGAAGTGTAGAGCACGGCCACATCATATGCGAATGCACCAATTACACAATTTGCAGACCCGCGGGGGAAAAACATAAAATACTATCAATTCTTGTCGTTCCCGTCCCTCTTCATATTATGCACGACGGTCTTTGCACCCCTCAACTATTTTATCCAACTATTTTTATCGTTTTTGCCTTCCCAATTACTCCCTTTCTTCATCGTCCGTATCTCCCATTTCCTCATAATCCGGGTCCCTCGGGAAGAATTCCTTGCACACAGTATCCCAACTCCCGCGTTTCGACAGGTACATTCCCAGGCTGTATTTGATAGATCCGGGCTCACACTCGCTGTCATTGCCTGTGTCGTGCTTCAAGTGAATCAGAACTTGCCGCTTTGTGCAGCATCTTAAATCGAGCACCATACGCGAAGGATGGTGTCGAATAGCGCGCCAGAACCGACGCCAGGACGATTCGCCATTGAATGCCAGTTGCGTCAATGCAACATCGAGATGTAAGTACTTCAAGTTGCGTGCCTCGCGAATGAAACCCGTGAAGCCACCCCTAAAGATTTCCGCCGGCAGGATAAAGGGCTTGAGGAGAGGTATTCCGACAACATTGAAATTGCAGGGCGGCCAGTGCGTGCAATTAGAATGATATAAGGAATGCGGAAGCTGAGTTATGAAGAGCTCGAGACGTCGTACTCTAGATGCGGTTCCGGCTAACATGGCAGTAAGGGCCTCAGCTAGCATTTGATCCCCAGGGTCCACGACTGTAGGACGGTAACGATCGTGGTATACAACACGAGAACGGACAGGGTCGAAACTAAGGCCTTGCAGATCGATATCATCCAACCGTCCATCAAATGCCCAGAGTAATGATTCGCGCGTTCGTCCTCGGACACAGTGGTATATATTGAGACTTTGTATGCGGACTTTGGCATCGGTCGCGCATCTAAGAATCGTATCGAACAGCGCCTCTCCAACCGTTCCGTGAATCTCCATACAAGTTTCTAGTGTATGCGCATGTTCTCCTTCGACCCAAGTAAAGTCGTGGCGATGGTCATGTCCGAACTTCCAGTGTCTTGTCTCGATTGTAATTTCTCCCGTCATTCGTCTCATCATTTGCGTCCAACACCTAGCGAATTCGCCAGTTTCATACAAATTCTTGAGTTTGTTTGCCTGAGACATGTATTCATTGTAGCGCGTTGCAACTTCTTCTTCTGTATAAGGCGGCACGTTTTTCATATAATATTCCACAAACGTCAGTGGGCTTACGTCGCCAGTTGTTAAGAATCTACCACTTGCATCATCTGACCATGTTTGATTATGCCAATGGCAAGATTTCCGTATTGGCTCTAGGAAGAGTATTTGGCGGAATGTGTCGATGTCCATTGCCCAGGAATATTCGGACGGCTGGAAGCTTATATGCTTTACATAGCGCGCGATCGCGGATAGATCTCTCGGGGATTCTGGGGATACAGGCTAAGAACGGTACAAAGTCAAAAAATTTCAAGCAGGTATTCTACAATAAGACATTGGAGTCTGGAAATGGCACAGAACGTTGATGCCTCGATGTATTTTGTACCCTGGGATACGTACCAGAGTTATTTTCTGAAATAGGGAACACAACACCGATGGAAGATAAGCATAATGTCTGCTCACCAGACGCATGCACTGGAGTGATACCAGGCCATCGCTTCCATATGTGAGCCATTGTTCAATGCATATTGACATAGCATAGAACATACATGCGGAAAGACTCTTCGAAGATATTGTCGTATATTTCCGCGGGAAGCGTGGAGAGGAGTGAACGCCCAAGCACCATCTTACTCGAATCTCATAAAATAGACCGTGTAATCGAATCGAATCAAATATTTCGTACAAAGGCCAGGGCGCGTTTTATTTTGGGTTAATCTTCTAACAGCCAGCGTGCGATATCGCGGGCGGCAAAGCAGACTAAGACCCCGCCCGCTACCCTTGTAATAAAGTGGGTATAAGACAACCCTTGCTCGACTATGATCGATAGTTCACCAAAATTACCTGATTAGGTGGTTTGGGTACGCCGCAATCAGGAAATAAAAACATCCTCATTGCCATTTCGGCGCCTCGACTGAGACGATCCCAATCTGAGCACGATAGAAACGAAACTGGCATGGTATTCTTCTAGACTTGCTTTTTAACCAAGGCCTTCTAGTCTGGAATCTGGCTACAGCGTGACTTGGGGATGCAAGAATAGAAATCCTCCAGGAATAGAGACGCAAGGTTTTCAAATCCGCGGGAAATGCTGTTCACGGGCCACATTTAGGAACACTAAATCGAGTTTCATTCGAGGTTATGCAATTTCACATATGGTGATTGCTGTCATGGGCGAGTCCGCAGTATACCACATGTTTACTCGTAAGTGGGCCAATCATATTATTCGCTAGCCAAACACTACAGACGCTGACAACAGACAAGCTCCCGTATAGCAACAATAGTGATGTTGAAGCAAGCTTCGAGATCGACGCTTATTGAAGCTTGTGTGCTCGTCTTACATGGCAGCGTTGATCTATGATGGGGCACTAGCGCCTGGTGGATTTTCCAGGCGATGCTTGCATGCCAAAGATGCCTCCTTGTCATGATAGCATCATAGACTTCGGAGATTTTCCATTGTCCAATACTCGCGCGGACCACCACGAATAACCTTCATGAACATTTCCGGCTCAACCAATCGTTAGATAGCCATCAGTATCGGACCTATACTAGAAGCAGACCTTGTGATCATTTTTGGAGGATGGGATTCACGCATTGGTTACTTTTGATACTAAACCGGATGGTGTACCCGAAAAGCTGCTATCGCGGATGATACCGAAGATATGGAAGATGATGGGTGGGGCTCGTTTGTTGCGATTGATTCCTTTTGTTTGCATGTCGTCATGAGGAGGTTCTTCCTAGCACATCCGCCTTGTCCGCATGATTTCCTTATATAGAGGCATGCCTAAATGAAGGAAACCTCACTCTTAGGATATTCAACGAGAAAAGCCTACTTGCTGCACAAAACGAGCGTATTGCACGCACACAGATACCAAGCTGGAAAAATGGATCTTGAAAGACGAAATAACGCGTTGCGCCTCAACGGTATTGTCCTTTGCTGCTAATACACCTGTTTCACGCTAACTAGTTCAAGGCAACACTGTGAATGGCCGCACAGCTGACATTGGCATTACCACGCGAGGCTCCGACTTCTACTTCGCCGTCGCCGCAATAATGACCGTATCTGCCATCAGCTTCGTCGCACTGTCATATCGCAAGCACCGTCGCGACCGTGTGTTCCACTACATCACCGCCGCCATTGTCTTCGTTGCTGCAATCGCCTACTTTACTATGGGTTCCAATCTAGGATTCACGCCCATTGGAGTGGAATTCTCACGGCGCAATCCTAAAGTAAGGGGAAGATTCCGAGAGATCTTTTATGTTCGGTACATTGATTGGTTCATTACAACTCCGTTGCTCTTACTTGATCTACTTCTTACGGCCGGGATGCCATGGCCTAATATCCTGTGGGTGATTCTCATCGATGAGATCATGATTGTGACTGGTCTCATTGGGGCTCTGGTACAGTCTAGCTACAAGTGGGGGTTCTATACCTTTGGTATGCTCTTTGACTCTACACTGTTGTTGGTGATTATAGATTTTTCTAACCAGATCACAGGCTGTGTAGCCCTATTCTACATCCTATACCAACTCGTATGGCAAGCTCGGCGACACTCAGCCGTCCTAGGAACAGACGTCAAACGCGTCTTCTTCCAATGCGGGACACTGACCGCAGTTCTCTGGACCCTGTATCCAATTGCCTGGGGCGTATCGGAAGGAGGCAATGTTATCGCGCCAGATTCCGAAGCAGTTTTCTATGGAATCCTTGATTTGATGGCGAAACCTGTGTTCGGCGCTCTGCTCATCTGGGGCCATCGCAATATTGATCCTGCGAGACTTGGTTTGACCATTCGTGATTATGAAGATGATCCGTCGGTTCATGGAGGAGCACAAGGCCACGAAAAGTCGCATCATACTAATGGTACGAATGGAGCGACGAATGGACATACCGCTCCGACGACTGGACATACCAGTGCCCCGACGGCTGGCCCTACCAATGTTGCGGCGACTGGACATACCAATGGTGTCGCGGCCGAGCAAGGGGCTGGCACTACAACGCAAGTCCCCAACACAGCTGTGTAAACAATCCGGAGAAGGGAGGAACGTGATGGTGGTAATATTGATTCGAGAGAGACAGTGACCTTGTTGGAGGATGAAAAGCATCAAGGAATATCGCGGTTTCGAAAGTGAATGATTGAGCTGGAGAACAATGTGTATCTGGCCAATGCTGATCTTTTCAGCTACTATTTGGATGTAAATCCATTGTATTCGTATGGGCGCTTTAATTTTGGCTCCTCCATGTCTAATTACATCGCGGCGAAGAATATTTGGTGGACGAGCTTCATCTTATGTTCGATATGTTCATTCGCTATATTCCCCAATTCGCTTTTGGAAGGATTCAATAGTACGCAATTTAGTCAAACGATCATAATAATTGAATATCTGACTTCCTTTTCACACTTTACTTGGCCCCGCCCACCCCTGCACATGTCAAAAACAAACTAATGATGTGAACGGCGCCCCCCGGATTTAACAGCCTTGGCATTACTAGCTCCGATCCATGGCCCGAGCCGCCAACTACGCACACGCGCATGGTGATCATCCCCGAACTACACAACAAGCCCTCATGCAACCTTCCCCCAATGCCTTCTGCGCTGTCGACCTTGGCTGCTGCAGATGATGAGGCCAATTCAGTCCCGACGAGTCGAAGCCGACTTGCCCCCGCCGATGCCTATCACAAACCCGCACCAAATGCCGCGCTGACGGCTCGAAAAAGGAGGGAGAGAGCCCGCAGTACAAGCCGTAAAAGGCGAGGGCATTATAAGAAACTCCTCTGGTTCAAGCAGCCATGTAAATATGATTCGCCTAATACACGAGAATGTGGCTGACAGCTCCAGTCCCCGACAATTACACCGACGAGGAAACGTTTCTCGATCACCTCCAGCGTAACCCCCGCCTTCAACCGTACGAATTCTGGTCCCTCGTGGCGGACTCGACGGTCATTGTGCAACATATTGCCTCCGTGGCTATATTCTGCTGTTGCTTCGCGGCAATTGTGCAAGAGCGAGTCTCCCCCGTATCGGTAGTTAGCTGGGCAAGTTTATGCACCATCTTCGGTTGGGCTTTGTGGGATTACTGGATGGGGCAACAAGAATCGGTATTGGATGAATCTGCGCCGGGAGTCGAAGTTTCTGGAGTCGAAGACCTCTCAACATCAGACCTAGGAGGCCGTACAAGAGAAGGTAATGGCGGCGACACTACACCACAAAATGAGACTACGTTTAGGCCCTCACATAAGCACAATACTTCCGCCGGGTCTGTGACCTCCAACACCTCCAACAGCTCTGGAACGGGCTTGATGAACGCCGGTCCAAATTCTCCTCTATCTGGTTATCATTCTTCATATACGGATCCGACATCGTCCCTATCACCCCGTAACCAACGCCGCCTAGAAACTGCAAAATCAGCGCTGCTCATTTACGCAGCATTACTGGGACTTAGTCCCATCTTGAAATCACTGACAATGTCTACGACCCCTGACTCAATTTGGGCAATCAGCACGTGGCTACTTTGTATGAATGTTGCATTCTTCGACTATGGTGGGGGTTCTGGATCACAGTACGCTCGCTAATGATGTGTAATCGCTGAATTAATACTGACATCTTCCATAGCCTTCCAGCTTCAATCTCGACAAACTCTGCTTTGATGGCCTCTACTGTGCTTGCTTCCCGGCTAGCTTCCACCACACATGTGTTTTCCCTCACATTATTCTCCATTGAGGTTTTCGGGTTGTTTCCAATATTTCGCCGCCAGCTCCGGGTAATTTCATGGCATGGCCACATGGCTCTTACTATCGCGCTCATCATAAGCGCATGCGGTGGCGTTTTCATGATCCTTACGGGAGGCGGTCGAGGGGCGTGGATTGCCGGTGTCATCTTGGGTGGCATTCTTACATTTCTCGCCATGGGCATATGCAGCTGGTGGCTGATCGGGCTGCAAAAGTACAAGAACGAGATTCATGGTCCGTGGGACCCTGCACGACCCATCATTCGACGACGGTGGGATTGATCGTTTTGGTTACTGCTACCTCCGGCAGACGGTGACGGTTTTGATATGCGGCCCAGGTGCAAGCCCCGTTCTCTGGCCAAATATCTGGACGGTGCTTGATGAGATTTGAGGTATTCCAATTCTTGTGGAGGTGCTTCACCAGGCGTCTTAGTGAGACTATCTCGAGCTGGAGTCTTCCGTTACTTCGTTGCCACCTAAGGATTTTGTCCTCATCATGAGCAGGGCCGACGGTTCGCCACATGCGTTGGACCAAGTCATCCGATCCCACATCATCGGATCCAACGAAGTGGACAGGGGACCACGGCTCTCGTCTTGCCATTCCCGCGCCTTTACTTGCACCAATGACAACAACCCTGTCTAGGCCCTCGACATGCAGCAGCATACTTCGCAGAAGGTTCCACAGCTCTGCCCTAAACATGGGTATCGAAGGCCAGCTTTCGAAATTAAGACGAAGGCATTGGAGGCCCGGTGCATCCTGACAGAGGGAGCCGAGCATCTTTGCCCATGTTCCGCCGCCCCATTTCAGGTAGTGGAGCCATTCGCGACCAACGCCAGGATGGTCGGTGTGCATCCTTCTGGCATCAATCTCAACGTCACGAATCAGGGCCGAATTTGTCTCCCCAATGGAGTTGAGGAAGCATCGTACGCGATCGACGGTTGTGAAGCGGAATCGATTGTGGGTGAAGATGGGACGTTGGTCCGCTTCATAATACACCCTCCGGCATGTCCGCAGCAGAGTAATTCCAAGCGATTGATTATTATCGTTTTTGTCTACAGTACATCCCACGATAGGGTCAATGATGGCGCTACCAGCAACAAAACAGTCGCGATAGATGATGCTCTTGATCTCTGGGGGAAGTCGGATGAGGGGTGATTGAAGCTGCATGTCAGTAGGGAAGCTTACGACGGCAGACGACATTGTGAGTATAGTTTATGGGACAAGACGACGCGCAAGTGTTTCAAGCGGGAAACGACAATCATTTATGAGAAGGGCCTATGCAGCTGAAAAACGACGAAAGGTCACTTTATCTATCTACATACAGATATCTGGCAGCTGATGTTGGTGTTGTGGCCGCAGGCTTGTGGCTGGGTCTGAAGGGGTCTGGTCCATGTTGTGGCGGCGTCTTTTGCTCAGCTCTCGCCTAAATCAACGTCCAGAAGGTCTCAAAACAAAAGTTCACAGGGCATAGGAATCCAAGTGGTGAATCCTTGTGCTATGTGAAGACGAGCCTTTGGTACACTTGGTCGCACGCCTTGGGCAGAAAATGGAGGACTCTGGGCTGGTGGTGCAGAGGGAGAGGAGCAAAGGGCGGTGATGGGGTATCGCCAGTCAATGTCCGCAACGGGGGCCTTCCAAATATCTGATGGCGACAGACTAGACGATAAGACGAGGTGCCGGACTGCTGATTGCAGATGACATACAGCAGACATGCAGTGCACGACAGCATGGCCAAGTCTATTCAAGGACGTTGGACAGGTTGGGCGGCCAGATTGGGGGCGAAATCCGTATGCGAGCGTCCTGCGGCTAGTGCTGGAGTTGATGGGTGCGGGCAGCATTTATAACCACCAGGTGCAATTTGTATGGACCGTCTAATAACACGAGTGGACGGGGAGGGGATGTCAGGCTGATGATAAGGGTTCTTGTTTCGGCCCCCAAATTCGTTCTACTACGGAGAGGACCAGTCAGCGAACCAGTCAGCGACCCCATACAGGCGCAACAGACACACAGGGGACTTGGAAGCAGTGTGTGTCTGTATGGGTATGGATGCTCGGTATGGGTATGGGAATTGCATGAGCTCGGCAGGACCTTGTCGGCTTCAGCTGTTGTTACTCGTCCGTTGCCGCTAACCGCGCTGAAGGGAGGCCAAAAGAGTAAAAAGGATGCCAAAGCCAAAGCCAAAGCCAAAGCCAAAAACGAAAAAAGATCCCCCGCCATCCGCTTTCTTTGCCTTTCCAGCCTCAGCCTCACCTCCACCCTCCACCCTCCCACCTCCCTCCCTCTCCTCTCCTCTCCTCTCTTTTCTCTCCTGTGTACTTTTCCACTCTCTCCTCTCTCGCTCGTCTCCTCCATATTTCTGCTTCCCCACAGTCGTTCCATGTCGCGCACTCCTGTCCATCCTTTGCAATTGGCCTGAAGATTGTCTGATTGGAGCTGTTCCTGACTAGCAGACCTCTTGACCTTTACCCTTACGCGCGCCCCTCGTGTTCCATCCTCGATCCTCTCTCAAGTACACAGTACTTCCACCTCGTCCACCACCGCCACAATGTCTCTACGCCCGGATGACAGAAAGGGCCGATCGCGCTCAAAATCCCCCGGGCGCGGACGTGAGCGATCCCGCAGCAACGTGCGTGATGCATCGCCGGGCCCTCAGTATTACGCCTCAGCTGAACATGGACACGGACATGCAGGTGGGCATGGGCATGGGTATCCTGCTGGAGCTACCCCGCAGTACGATTATGAGGTTAGGCAGCCGGCTTCTGCTGCTCCTGGTCAACAATATGTGACGTGAGTCTCTCCCAATTGCCTACGCCTCTTTCTTTGCCTTTTTGCCTTTTTTATTTTGCCTTTCCCTCTTTTTTTTTTTTCGTCTTACCCCTCCTTCTTCTATTATTCCCAGCCCTTAATATCCCTTCTTTCTGCGATCTACTCTGCGATATCACCACCAGCTGCTAAGATATGGCCTCCAGACCAGGTTCTGAACCCATAACCATGGGCAATTACGCAGATCTGCCTCCAGACCAACGCCCTGGCTATGTGCAGCAGTCCCAGCAAGCCGCCCACTATCAGTACTCTTCCAACGCTCGTGGTCCTGCCTCTCCCAACGTCTCCTACGCCCAGCCAAACGTCCAGTACGCGCAGACTGGTCCATTCACCTATTCAACCTCTTCCACCTCTCAAGCAGGACCAACACGAAACCCCGCCTCTCCTCAAGCCGGTTCTTTCCAATATGCGCCGGCCCCCGACAAGATCACGTTCACCGCGAAACCCGTCGTCTCTTCCACACAACAGCCCGCAATAAGACACACCGCGCAACCCACCTCGCCCCCCGCGAACCAATACCAGCAGCAGCCCTATTACGCTGCAATGCCGCAAGCTCCTCCCCCTCCGCCAAACGCCGCCGCTCAGCCGTACCCTCCCCCGCCCATGGGCACGCACTCCCCACAACCGGGACACCAACGCGCCGTGTCGCATTCCGGCCAGCCGAGTTCCTATGATGGTCACAAAGTGGTGGAAATGGTGCCCCAAGGGGGTGGGAAGATTAACGCCCCTCCGTCGCCCGGCTTACGTCCTCACAGTCTTTCTGTCAGTGGCGGTCAGCCAGATGGTCTGACTCCGCGAATGGACCGACTTTCAGTCAGCGGCAATAGGCCGGATATTCAGACTATTGTACCTGGGGGCATGGCCGGGGGTGGACTCCCTCCACCAAGTCCCATGCTGGAACCATATTACGGTACCTACCAATCTATATCTCCCATGCCTCAAGCTATGATGCTGCCAGATGATGATCTGGAATATCTCCCTCCGTTGGATAGTCTGGACCCGAGAGGTTCAAGCGCATCGGTTCATGGTGGACGCCGCCGCGCGCATTCGACGTCCAGACGATCACCCAGCCCACAGCGCAAATCCAAGCACAAAGACAAGCTCGCACTGGCGGCCTACGGCGCTGCTGCTGCTGGAGGACGCGACGACCGCGACGACCGTGACTATCGTGATGACCGCGGCAAGGATAAATCTAAGAGGAGGGTGAAGATTTATGATGCCACGGAGGATGCGCTGGCTCTTGTCGACGCTATGGCTGTTCGGCCGCCGGATGTCGACACTATGATCGACATATTACCAACGTTGTCTCACGACCAGATGCTGGAGCTGAGATCCGAGTACAAGAGGCATTGCAAGGTGCAAGGGCGAGGTGTCAACATTGCGAAACACATCAAACTGAAGACAAGCGGCAACTTTGGGAAGATTGCATACGTGACGGCACTGGGCAAATACGAAAGCGAGGGATACTGGGCAAATTACTGGTACCAGTCGGGTAATGCGCGACGAGAATTGCTCATCGAAGCTTTGATGGGCCGCCAAAACCACGAAATTCGAGAAATCAAAGACTCCTTCAAGGACAAGCGCTATGGCGACTCACTCACGAGATGTATGGACAAGGAGCTAAAGGCAGACAAGTTTCGCAAAGCCGTGCTGATGGCGCTCGAGGGCCAGAGGCAGGAGGAGAGCGACGTATGGCCGACGGAATATCGGAACCGAGACGTGGAAGGGTTGTACAAGGCCCTTACGGCGAGGGAAGGCGGCGAGAGTTCAATGTTGAACATCGTCGTCCGGAGGTCTGATGCACATTTGAGAGAGGTTTTGCGGACATATGAGCGACAATTCCATGGCAACTTTGCTCGTGACGCATTGAGGAAGAGTAATAACCTTGTGGTAAGTGCACCTTTTCTTTTATGAATATTGGGTAGGTGATCTAACTGTAATACTATAGGGCGAAGTAATTGCGCATATTTTGAACGGTGTCATCAACCGGCCAGCCCGCGATGCAATGCTACTACACCACGCATTGATGGATCTGATTGAACCTTCGCTGGACGGGCCTCGCTCCTCATCCGGCCGCATTTCTTCCAAGGAATCCTCATCATCCAAGCATGACCGCCAGCAACGGTACGAACTCCTTATTTCGCGCCTAGTCCGCCTACACTGGGATCGCCTGCATCTCATGAGAGTCAAGAACGAATACGAGGAGAAGTATGGTCGCGTCGTGGAGGAAGATATTGAGGAAGCGACCAAGAGCGACTTTAGGGAATTCTGCATCTCGTTGTGCCAGACACCCCGCTGAGAGAGGCATGGTACGACATGACTTGACATGACATTGCGTTGCATCCGCATGACGTTTTTTTATGATATCCATGGATAAGCGTTTGAAATCTAGCGTTCTCGTCCGCTTGCATTATTGTATATTTAGGGGTCATTTTGGACGAGTAAAAAAAAAGAAAGGGGATTGCTAATGATTGTCTTTACAGTAGGTCGATGTTGTAAGAAAAGAAGAAGCGAACGAAAAAGAAGGAAAGACCATGCTGTCAACGTCCTCTCCATCTTACCCCTGTCTTATCCTATCTTGTCTCTATACGTTTGTCAAGCAAACAGAAAAAAAGCTCCCCGCTCAGATCAAATCCAATCAAATGTACCCCATTTTCCCGATTGTAATCCATATCTTGCCATGTCATGTTGTATACATACCACGCCCTGGGTCAGACTCAAGTCAAATTAAGACTACTACCGCCATGGATACGCTTACCACTCGAGTATGACTACTACTCGAATATGATGACACTTAGTACGACCCTACCCACTAAGCCACTAAACAAATAAAATCATCACTTATACTATACTGAAATAGAAACAACACAGCATGCATGCATGCATGCTAGACAAGAAGAGATGGAACATGAGTGCAATGAATTCAATCCCTACACAGGCTGGAATTCTCAACTATACTAAGACCATACCGTACCAAACCAAACCGAGTCCAGACTCAAAACCTAGACTCAAAAACCCAAGAAATGACCAAAAATGGGGGGGTATCTCGCATAACAATCCAGAATAACCGTGAAGACCCAACCAACCAAACCAGCAATACAAATGGACCGCAAAAAAAGAACGCCATCGCTGAATGCTTGCTTCCTTTCTATATACTGCTGTTTAAAAGGCTTCGATCGCCGAACTGGTCGTCGGATAGGTTTCTTCCATCTAGCGTCAACAGACTGACTCTGCCCGCGCTCCCACTGCCGCCCCCGCCCATGAGTGGCGCCAGGGTCGGTGCACTGTTCGAACTATTCAAACTCGTATTCGTATTTGTGGCGAATGTAAAAGAATCGTCTATGGCAAAATTCCCAGTAGCCGCGCTTGTGGTGTGTGATTCTGGACGGATATCCAGGTCTACACCCGAAAGGAGGTCCGCTGGTGGTGGGAGGTTATGCACGGCTCCCCTTGCACTGGCGGCGGGAACATGGGGGAAGACAATGTTGGGCAGATTCGGAGTTCGCAGGAGAGAATCCAGTGTCTGTTTGTTGGATGTTGAGGAACTCATCGCACTACTACCAGGCACGGAGGTGCTCGCAGAATTTGCGGTTTGAGAGTGATTGTGCTGCCCGGAGCTAGAAGGAAAGGCTGGACCTGCGACACTTGATCCGCCCACGAAAGAAGCTGTTGGAAGTTTCAGTGTGGCAAGTGGGTTGATATGTATCCCGTCCATACTCGAGATGAAATTGAAGTTGACATCGTTGGCCAACCCAATACTACTCGGAACACCCATTGGGACGACGCTCGCATTGCTCTGAGAAGGATTCGCGTCCGCCCAATGGAGTATATCTCTATTGAGTGTAATTGGGCTGTTGCTTCCATCACCGTCGACATCATCTTCATACCTAATGGCCGTATAACTCTCGAACGGATCTGGAAACGAACTCAAGAAAGGTTGGAACCGGGCTTGACTTCTTGAGCTTGCAGCTGTAGCGACGTTTATACTTGAGCTAGCGGTGGCAGAGTTGGGAATGCGCTTATTTTCCTTTTCCCTGGTAATAACCCTAAGAGGATCAAGCTCATCAAGTTTGTGCTGCACCCACGGTCCATTGATCTGCCTTATAGCCTCCTCTTCCTCCCTTTCCTTCTCCTTCAACACTGCTTCGTCTTTTGGCTTGACTTTGAATCCCGCCCTGGCAAATTGTTCTGGATACCGGATTCGAAATCGATCTCGCAAATCGGTGGTCTGCCGAGCGCTGAAGTTTAGTTCCTTGTCATCTCTCATCTTATGCCACACTGCTCCGTGCCTCTCAAATCCTTTCAGTAAATTCTCATCATCCTCCTTGGTGAATTCCCGCCGTTGCCTGCGATTGACCTTGAAGAAGGGTTCTTGGATACCCATTTCTGCAAGTTCAGCAGTTCCCGTCCGGTATTTGTCACTGCGCGGTTTCCTCGCTGGCTTTGATTTCTCCGTAGAAGACGTTGCCGACACCACTGCTGGACCGACAACATCCTCATTAGGTAAACCACTAGTCGGACTCGCTTCTGATGTCCATTGTTCATCTTCAGAGATAGCTTTTGTTTTCGCCACCCTCCCCTTTGCAGTTTCTCCTGGACAGCATGTTCGGAACCGATCTTTGAGGTCGACAGTAGAACGTTGATTGAAATTATACTCTGGATCATGTAAGATCTTCTTCCAATTCCCAATACCAAACTTGCTAACACCACGCATAAGATCCTGGGTCTCTTGCTCCGTCCACTTCTTTCGTTTCCTCGCTTCCTGCTTTTTCTTTTCCACTTGACCGTGTGGCGTTTCCACATTTTCTGGGTCCTGCGTGTTCTTCTCAAGAGTGATCGCCGAAGTGCCCTCGGGACCGCTGCCCTCTATCGTCGAACTGTTTCCAACAGCCGACGCATCGGAGTCGACAGTATTTGCCTTCTCCTTACCCTTCGCCAATCCGGTCTCAGCACCTGCCGGGCTACGCACAGGAAGCCGATCACCAATCTCCCTCCCAAATCCACCGCCATCACCGGTTATTGGAGGAAACAGCCTTCCCTCTGGCGGCAAAGGAGGCGGTTGATGAAGGCCTTGGAGCAGCGGCGGTATTCTAGGTCTTTTGGTAGTTTTCTTAGGCAGCTGGGGTAGCTTTGGAAGCTTCAACATGGTATTCTCAGTACTGGACAGCGCAGGTGTTCCTGTGTGACCTTCCACCTTTCTTTTTTTATTGGGGTGCTGTTGCGATGGGTCAAGAAGGATATCTTGGAGACGGCCACTAAATTGAACAGTTGAGGCCCCCGAAGACGTAGCACCATTCGTAGGCAGTGATTGCAAGCCGAACGGGCTGGGACCATCATCATTCAGCACCTCCGCGATTGGAACACCAGACTTCTGCCGGTGTTGTATGGGAAGTTTTTGCAACCCGCTATGTCGGGCATCAATTGAGTTGTGCTCAGCATGAGGAGGCACTTGGTTTGTCCGAATCTCTTCTCCGGCTGGTACATGTTCGATCAGTTTCGGATGGCGCGGAGTCGGCGGAGGGGCGGGGATGAGAGATGCGGGATCGAGAGTGGACCGATCGTGGGTCGCAGAGTCGTCTAGCAGTGTCGCTATTCGGGGCTCCATGGTCGGAAAGTCTGCTCCTAGTCATCTGTGCAGAATGATATGGGATTTTGGCGGTTTGGGGTCTGAGAAGTGTGGGTGGTTGAATGTCATTCAGCCCTCGTTACCAGAACGGGACGGGATGGCCAAGACGTTCCGAGCATGTGGGATTAGTCAGCGCGGACTTCATCTCTACATTTACAACGGGTTGTCCATGTCTAGATAGCGTTTTTCAGATTATTGCAAAGTTCATATCCTAAAGCCCATCCGCAACACTAACTTTGATATACAACCAAATCCACCCCCTAAGAACCGCTATTTACCTAACTCTAAGGACTCCACCACAAGCCTACGGACTTGAAACCTATTAGATAATTGCACGTTCAATGACTTGCTAAACAGTATTTTACAATGCCTTCACAACTAGTAGAATTTCTCAAAGCAATCCAAACATACAAGCCAACTAGAAACATTTGATCTCGCACGAAGTTACTTAGCGTAGAATTATTAGTATACACAACAACTAGTCCCCCAACCAACCATCCAACCTTTATAAATTCCTAAAAGTCCACATTACCTACAAGAGTACAGCAATTCGCTATCTTCTCTGCATTGAATGGAAATTGAGGGTTATCTAGACCCCAATGCTCGAACTGTGATATCCATGGTGCGACTACGTTCTAGTAGTAGATGAAGAGAGAGGCACTGGGGTGAAGATGAAGTGTGGAAAGTCTTGGCGGGCGCTATTCCGCTTGAAAGCTAGATCGTTCCAAAACACCTACAGGCATGCGACTTGCAGATTGCATTTACCCGACACAGACTAATGTTAGTCTTTGATTCGATTTAGTGGACGAGCTCATAAACATGCAGGAGTGTGCTGGAATTATTTGGGCTCCGATTGTTTGGTTTCGAAAAAGCATACTGGTGCAGGTACCGCTCTTAGGTCCGTCGGCATTAGGAAGATATACATTGTTTTTTTTTTCCAATTGTTAAAGTACAAATCTGTCTGAGAGGAAAGGGTATGAACAGTGGCCCAATAGCTAGCACGCCGCAAGCTATCATAGGCGCAACAGGAAGGAAACCCAGCCCCTATACTAGCGCCATAGCACCTCAAGAATTCAAAGAGCCGGAGCCAGACCCACTCTGGGGGACTTTTATATATCAAGCCCGACAGGTTGTGGAGTCGTAAGGAAATCTTTGCAGATATAAACTCCTTCGCCGATGCCGATGCGAAAGGAAAAGATGCAGTCGAAAATGCTTATACAACTCGTCAACAATCTTCGTTCATCTCGCCGGGGATTTCCACCCCGGCTCGCTCATGCACAAGATTTACAGAGAATTTGAGTAGACGAGAGATCAGGCAGTTCCTGTAGCAGGACAGATGATCAGTCTAGTGTCCATTGATTGCGAGCCCCTTGGATGGAATCGTACCATTGGATGTGGAATCAGCCATGCGGGTATCGGAGTGGACCTTGTCGAGATAGGCCTTGTTGCCCTCAGGTGTAGCCTTGATGGTAGCCTCTCCGGGGTTCCAGTTTGCGGGGCAGACCTAAGTTCACATTAGAACGGTAATTCTTCAAAGATGGCGCACGAGAATACTCACCTCGCCATACTTGTCAGTGAACTGGAAGGCATCGATGAGACGAAGGGTTTCGTCGACACTTCGGCCAACAGGCAAGTCGTTGACGGTGATCTAGACCATCAGTCAGCTATGTACTCCAAGGGCGTTCTCGCTTCCAGATTGCGGCTCCAAGCAGGTTGTCGTCGTACAGAGAGCGTCGGGGGCCACATACCTGTCTCACAATACCGTTAGGGTCAATAAGGAACAAGCCGCGCAAGGCAATTCCCTCCTCTTCGATCAAAACGCCATAGTCCTTGCTTATGCTGTGGTTCTTGTCGCTGAGCAGAGGGATGTTGATCTTGCCCAAGCCACCATCCTTCCTGCTAGCGTTGGTCCAGGCCAGCAAGCTGTATTCGCTGTCGGTGCTGGCGAAGACGACGGAAGCTCCTCGCGAAGCAAAGTCTTGGGCGCGGTCGCTGAAGGCGATGATCTCGGTAGGGCAGACGAAGGTCCAGGCCATGGGGACGAATCCAAGGACGAGCCATTGCTTGGTGGAAGTATAAGCGGTAAGGCTGAGCTCTGTACAAGAAACAACAGCAGTTAGATAAACAATTCTGATTGAGCAGAGGCAGATGGGCATCAAGGCTTACCCTCGAATGTGCCATCGACGACAGCAGTGCTAGAGAAGGAGGGAGCGGGCTTCTGGACCCTGACCTTTGGGGTGTAAGCTGCCATGTCGAATTGGGCGCGGCGTGGGAGAGCTAGGTGGATGTTGAATGAGCCGATGCAGACGAGTGGTGTACTCAGTAGAGGGGACAGAGAAGGGCGGCTAGATATAAGGCTCAGACGATGCCAAGGTTGAAGCTGTGCAAAGGGAGTGTAGTGTGGAAGTGACGAAGGCCAGGCGGGAAACGCAGCTGAAAAGGGCTGCAGACGGCGCACGAAACGGGCAAAGAGAGACAACGGCCAGGACAGGGAAGGGACACGCAGTCGCGCGCGAGGTGTGTGAGCACAGGCGGCGCAGGGCGGGAATCCGATGGCAATAGAGTGGAGTCTATGCAGGAGTGTGAGAGGAGTCGGTGCGGTGCGGTCGCGTTCGCGGTGCTTTGCAGTAGCGCGGTATTCCAGCAGTGCAGTAAAGCAAAGCAAGGCAAGGCAAAGCAAGGCAAGGCAAGATGTCCAGGAGTAGTCGCAAGTGGTAAGTTTAGTTGTTCTTGCTTGAATCTGCGTGGGTGGGAATATGAGGAATCGAATCAGCAGATAATTTGTGACAGATATCGAGGGCCCTGCCAGCACGTTTCGGGTTTAGCCGCAAATGGCAACCTCTTCCCCCATTGGCCTCAATTGCTCCTCACCCGCCCACGAGGGACTGTCCGCGTTCTTTTTTTTTTTTTTTCTTTCGCCTTCTCGTCCTTCCAAAACCTCCGAACCCCATCCCCCTCCGCTGTGGCCCCAGCTAACGTGACTGGGTGTAGCCCGCTCTGCCAGATACGATGAGCAAGCCGTCCAGCCTCTCCACAGCGCCTTGCGGCGGCCGGAATTGCCGTTATCGGAGGCCAGCTCGGTACAGCCGGCCTTCATTCACCACAGACGCCTGACCCTGACGTCGTCCTCTGGTCTATGTTCGAGACGGGCCCGCTGACTGTTCACTTCATATCCGCTCCCCATCACCACCGGCAGAGGTACCAGCCCAAACCGCGACCAAAGGGGGGCAGCTCCAAATGGGGCGGGCAGAACCAAAGGGGGGGATGGGGGGTGGGAGAGAGGCTCTTGGGCTTGGGCACGCCTGCACGCGCTGCAGCAGCAGTATTAACAGGAATCATCTCTCCCATGATTGGCCTTCTCCGCCGACTACCCTGCCCGTGGCCCTGTTCTGACGCCTTATCACGAGTATATGCATGTCGCCTAGGCCCGGTTTCAACAAGACCTCTCTATACGAGGCCATCTGCTTACATAACACGCGCCTAGATTTCCTACATAGTAATCTGCTCATCTCATCTATGTAAATGTGGTGCGCTGCGCTGTATCCGTATGCTAGTGTAGAAATGATAAATAATAGTACACACTCCCAGGCCGAGTACCCACAGCGGCAATCCTTCGTTCCCAACTCATTCATGCATTGATCTTACACAATCATCGGCGAAGCTAGCCACCATCGGAGCGCTTCCAAGGCACCCGTCATCTACTATGCCGAAAGCCTCCAGGCTCGGAGCGGGAGTGCCTGGATCCTCATCACCGCCGGTTTGATGTAGCCCCAGAAGGTCACCACGCCGATTATGATACACACAATGTTCATCACATAGTAGCCGTCCCTCGTCACATTGCAGTACCCACCACCATCCCGACACCGGTGCTTGTCTGCCTCGAGTGCACACGAGAAGGCTTGCGTTATGAGCTTCCCCTTGAGGTCTCCGGCCTTCGGCGTCGTGGTCGGAGGCTCGCAAGTCGCGACCGTGAACATATCCACAAATTTGAGCACAAAAAACCGGGGGAAGGTACCTCCTAGATTCGATACGCTTATTGATCATTAGCAATTTCACTTCAAAAGACCTGATGGTGGCGAACTTACGTGGCGAGGAGAGTCATGTAGGTCCCTCCGATGACCGGGTCTGATATCTTTGCGTGGAATGCGGACACCGCCACAAACATGACTGTGTTCATGAACGTCGAGAGCACATGCTCGCAGATGACAAGTAGCAGATACCAGAGCGTGGTTCCTCCGGTCGGGAAGATGGAGACCACAAATTGTGCGAAACCGGCCGCCACCAATCTTCCAACAAATGCCCAGCACCAGATGTGCATAGGTGGATATGTTTGACACCACTTACCCACATAATATCCAAGGGAAAGCTCAATTGGAAAGTCGATGAGGATGGTGAGCGCCAGGTCTTCTTGGCTAAATCCTTTGTCGAGCAACTTCAAGCTGGTCACGGCATCATTCGCCTGGAATCCAATCTTGGCAATGAGGTGGATGACAATGAAGGTTTGAATGTTCTTCAGTTTAAGGATGCCCCACATGGTCTGGTAAACTTCCATTATACCATCAGTGTTCTTGGTACGCTCCTCGCGCTTCAGAATGGCCAAAGCAAAAGTGACAAGGAGGTACATCCAGCCCCAGAATTTGAGGTATCCATCCAAGGTGAGAAGACCAACATCGAGTGGTGCGTCAATGGGCCGGAACCATTTGTTTGCAAATTCTTTGGAGTTGAAGGCTAGGAATACGGTGTACGACAAGAACTGACCACCCGTCAATCCCACGGTTTGCGCAGTGGAAGCATATGCCAGATTTTCTTCCGAGAGAAGTGTCAAAGCCCAACCTATGCACATTAGCCAATTTTCTTAACACTTGAAGCAAGAACTAATTACCATCAACTGCAATGTCCTGCGTAGCGCATAAAAATACTAGCGCAAACCACCACCAGGTAAAGCTCCAAATCCCACTACTGTCCTCCTGCCCCGCATACTCCATCATCGCATTTACTTTTGAACCAAGCCAAAGCATTGAGAAACCCGAAACGGTCTGAATTGGCAAGATCCAACTTTTCCTGCGCCCAAGTCGAGGGGTCCATACCGCATCGATAATAGGACTCCAAAATAATTTCAATGAGTACGGGTAGGCAGCAAGCGAGAATATACCAATCGAAGAGTACGACACTACGCTCTTGAGAAGGAATGGGACTGATCCAGTCGCCAGGCCCATGGGAATACCTTGGAGGAAATAAAGTAACACCAATAGTAAGAAATTCTTCTGGTCCTTCTTTGAAAGCTCAAAAAACCCTTTGGACGTATCCTCTTCCTCGCCCCGTAGTGCAGGAACAGGGTCATCCAGTGTGAAACTCGACCTGCTTATCAACGAAGCAGCCTGACTCGCTGATGTTGGACTATCGATCGAGGCATGTTTGCGCCTGTGCTCCACTAAGCCGTTCATTGTGCTCGTGGTGTTCGCATGCCCGTTTAGGTCCCGTGGCGAGTCTGTGGAATCTTGCCGTGCGACCGAAGTGCGATTCGATTTTCTAGTAGCTCGTTTGCTCATTTGTGTTTCGCCGTCGGAGTCGAAATCAAAAGAAGGGGTGAGGGCGGAGGCGGAAGCAGCGTCGGGGTTGAGATGTCGGGATTCGATGTTTTGCGACGGGGGTGATGGGGGAATAGGCAGATGTAGAGGAGGGGGTCTTTGCTTGGTTGAATATCTGGGGGATTGTTCAGTGTCCCTGGGAGCTAGGTGTTGGAGTTCAAGATCTGCTTCGGAGATTGAGCGGCGATGGTGGGCTTGTTGGTTTTGCTCGTACTGTGCAATATGGGTCGAAGGACGGCGGGTCTCAATAGCAGAGGGGAAAGAAGGAGCAACGAATGAAGGGAACGATTCGCCTGAAGGGGTAGGCATCCATGTGGTGACAAATGTGAGAAGCCTCGGAGGTAGAACGTGTCGTTTACTCTAGCGGATAAAGATGATGCAGTTCTGCTGCTGCTGTTGGTCCAAGCAACCCCCCAGTCCCGTTCCTGGAACGTGTCCCCAAATTTGGCGAGGCGGCGAGATGCACCGTCACGTTGCTAGTTTTGCTTAGCACCAGGAGGCTCGGTGGCGAGGTATCAAGGGTTTGGAAGTATTAGAAGGTGAATTTGTGTGTATCATCTCGATTGATTTCAGGCGTGTGGGGTACCGGCTTCTTTCACTATGCATTCCTTATTCAACCCCTGAAGAGGGGAGTCCGGGGAAAACATGCCAAGCCCGAACACACGTGATGTCGCGTCCAACAGCGCTTTCCTCTATCAAGCGGGGTACGATTCACTCAATCAACACAAACACTCAACGTCTCCACAACCCATCACGCTCTCCCCCAACAATGGCATCAGTCGAAGAGCTCGACGATGAAATTCAGCAATTGCACTCCCGTATCTCAAATCTCCAGACACACCGCGCCAATCTGTCATCCATCCTCCTTTCATCCCCGCAACTCGCGACGCGCCTACAGACACGATCCGCCAAACATGACAGCTTACGTGTCAACGCTTCAAAGCGCGTCAAGGCACAATTAGACCACAATCAAGAGAGCATATACAGGACCTGCGCTGGAGTGACCGCCTACAAAGTGAAGGATCCTGATCCAAATGCTGTAGACAACGGCAATATTCTGGGGGTACGAGTGGAAGTATTTGTCCAAGGGAAATTTGTCGAGACATACCATGTGCTCTTGAACAGACCAAGCACCCGTCGCAAATCCATGCTCAAAATACACCACCATACAATCCCTCCATGTATACCAATTCAACCATTAGCGAACAAGTTTCTGTCGCAAACTCCTCGGAATGGAGCTACATCGACTGAACAGGATCTGGTCAAATTTGGTAGAGCACTAAGGAAGGAGCTGACCTCATGGCATCTCAGAACTGCTGCTATGGAGTTGCTGCGTAGTACCCTTAGCGTCGCCGACAGAACCAAAAAGGAGAAACAGGTACCGGAGGAGTCTTCATTCACGGTTATGAATGCCTTCGCTAGTGACAGTGGAGAGGATTCCGATGAGGAGGACCGTAGCCCTAATCGTGACGGGCCGCTGAAGATAACAGACGTTGAATGGGACCTGGCTGTCAGACAAATCACCATTGTTTGGTCTAATGGTCAGATTGCGGTACTGAAAGTGAATAAAGACGGGTACATTGAACGAGGTGCAGTCAGAACAAGAGAACAAGTGAGACTTCATGATTTCGAACGAAAGGTTGTAGGGCGAATTGAAGGATTAGCGGAGAGGCTCTCGGCTTGAATGCTTTGCAGCAACCGGGTAACATTGGAATAAGGCAGCTTCACGGGAAACATGGCGTTGGTGGCACACGATACCCTTAGCAGACATGAACTCAATATTTTATCTTTCAACCACCATCACGACAGACACCACATTCAATCGTGCAGGGTGTATCTATTTCCCACCGTGCTCCATACGCACTGACCATATTCCTGCATGGTTTGGACTCTCAATTTACTTCTTCACTACAGGTCGGAACGGATCATCAAAGAAGCAATTGCCGCCATCGCACTACCACTTCACACGTAATACTCCGTCAACGTCAATGGTGTCGTTGACGGAAAGTAACAGCTAGGCTAGTAATTCAGTAGCCTGTATTTCACCGTTTATCTAGAACCGCGGATACGTCAGTAAGTTTTAGTGATATTCTGTCATCTGTAAGTATATGCCGCTCAAGCCTCAGGGTAAGTTCCTAGTACATCCCCTTGATAGCCTGACTCAGTTAAAGCATGATAGAAACCAGTCGAACCGCCGGGTCGTATTCGAGTCTAAGTTCGAAGGCGCATCGAATTCGACCGAGTCGAGAACCAATGTGCGCATACTGGCTGAGCCAGACATATCAAGAAGATCTTATCCAGGAAATACGAAGGCGTCCCTATTCAAGCTGAACATGACCGCCAACAAAGATAAAGCCAGCCAACATGTGACATAAAGTCGGCCAATTGAATGGTGTGGTCGTCAGGGTTCTTGAGCCAGGGTCGCAATTGGCATACTATATCTTTAGTGAAATGTATGGCAAGCCACCATTCGATACCCCGCTTTTTAATATAACAAAGCTTCTTTTAACAGCCCCCAAAAGCTGAAACGCATAAGAGGGGAAATCGAGAGTGCTCCTCACGCTAAGTTGGGTATCCCGAGTCTAGGCCAATGTTCACTTGGCCCCCATTTTCCGGACCGCTCCGCATCCATGGCTCTAGACAGACACACTTTACCACAAGCACTAATGCAGTGTACAGCTGTGATGACTTCGCATGGCTTACTGAAGCTACAAGTAGAAGATCACAGTAAACTTCCCCTCACTTGAAAGGTGTGGTAGCATTGTCCTCCAATCGCGATCATTGGTCTGAACATGCGCCGTAGCCCACCCAAATCGAGCCGAATACTTCCAGATACACTCTCGCCTAAGTATCAATGATCAAGGTCAAGCCACGAGGTAGCTAACAAGCTGAACACGCATCTCCCGGAATGGGACAATTCTTCAGCTGTGGGGTACCCTCCGTCCCATTTCAGCTTGGCCATATTCCTGTGGCTTTCGCGACCACACTTCTTGCATGAAGCTTAGCACAAGAGAGTGGGAATCTTTGACCACATTCTTCTTAACCAGCATGGGAAACTTGTATTTCTGGTCTGAAGAGATTCTAGATTTACAGTAGGGTACATCATTCCCAAACTAAAAGTAATGAGTGTACATTATCCTTTCTGGATTTGCATGCTAGTGATGCACCAATGAGCATTGCACATCCTGTTCATTATTTTGCAGCTGCTAAGAGCGGACCAAGAACATATAAGGAGCCAAATCTGCTATTGTAGAGGCCTTCTAACCCTCAAGTCAATTGACACCACAAAGACTCATACTGTTTGGACACTACTGTTCCTTGAACGATGGCTACTGCACAACAGAAAGCTGCCGATGGCGTGGTGGTCGGAATGAAGGCATTGACCGGAGTCACTAAGGAGAGACTCGACATTGATGACTTGATTCAAAACAAGCCCGATACATTCAATCTTTTCCTTCTTGCGTTATCTAAACTGCAGGATGATCCAGGCCGCATCGGCTTTTATGGACTAGCTGGTAGCGTAGCACAACTCATGTCCTCTCCAAACACTAACACAATTGCTAGGAATTCATGGACTGCCAACCGATACTTGGGATGGTGTAAACCGAATCATCGAAGACACATTTGGTGGTTACTGCGCCCATGGTGTCCTAACATTCCCTACATGGCATAGGCCTTACTTGGCCTTATTCGAGGTTAGGGGCCATTGATGCCGTTTCGACATACTATAGCTGACACCCATATCCAGCAATCCATCTACCTAAAAATGGTCGAAATCGCCGAGAAAGACTTTGAAGCGCCATACAAACAGAAATACCTTGATGCCGCCAAGGAATTCCGTCTTCCCTACTATGACTACTCTCGTCCCCGCGGCGGGCCTGTGTCCTTTAAGGGCGTCGTGAAGAACGATGAAGAAACAGACTTCCCCTACAATTTCCAGCTTCCTGGTGTCTTCAACGATCCAAAGGTTACGGTGAAACAGCCTCCCAATGAAAAAGTCAACCACGACTTTACGAACCCATTATATCAATATAAGTTCACTGAAAAGCAGCAGAAGCAGCTCAACCTGGTGATAGTCTCTTTGCAAGTCAATGATCACTTCTAACTCATGCCCTAGACAACATACCCAAGGGGTCAAACCGTCCGTTACCCTGCTAATAGCTCTTCGACGACCCACAATCTGGACACTGAGAGTCTTAGGTTGAATCAAGGTCGCGAAGGCCGAACGTCTTACTCTCTTGATTTATTGAATACTGCTCCTTACAAGATTGCGTACAATTTTCTCTCAAATAGGGTGATACAGCCGGGAGACCTCACTGCTGCGAACGTCACTGTCACTGATGTCCAGAAGAGGGCAAGTGGCTCAGTAGAAGGTCTCCATAATACCATGCATGGCGCTATTGGAGGGAGGGGACAGATGGGCGATCCGCAAGTGTCTGCTTTCGATCCGGTGTTCTGGTTCCATCATTGGTAAGTATACTGCAAATGATATTTGCTTTGAAAGCCCCCTAACATCTCGTAGCAATATCGACCGTCTGTTTGCTTTGTGGCAGGCAATGCACCCAGACATCTGGTTCCCACAACCCCTCGACAAATCCAAGAAAGGCGACAACAAGAGAGAACTCTACCCTTTCTACAAATCCCGCACTGGCCCCGGAAAGGGAGAATTCTACGACTCCGATGACGCCATAAAAACAGAAGCCTTCGGATACGTCTACGACGACTTCAGAGATCTCTCACCCAAGGACACCGCCGCACTCTGGAAGCGCATCCAAGACAAATACAACTGGTCCTTCCGACACCCCCAACATCCAAACTTTGGAACTCCACCGGCAAACATGAAATTCTTGGATTTTTCTAAGACTAGGTTCCACTACAAAGCGAAGGATGAGGTGCAGACGTTTTCTAGAATGGTGGCTTCCAACGTGGCGGCCTTTTCAGAAACGGTGGGTTCTGGTGCTCAGGCTGTGCTTAGTTCTGTTTCTTCGAAGGTCACGAAGATTGATCCGAAGTTTGATCGTGAGTGGTATATTGACTCGACTGTTAAGCGGTAAGTCATTTATTCTCCCCTCATTAATCCTTATAGCTAGACTCTAGTCTATTCGAGGAAACACGTGGCTTCTGATGCTAAGACTTACCTGCACAGCTCCGCCGCGAACGGTGTATTCACAATCTACTTCTTCCTCGCTCCCCCAGGCCAACTCAGCAACGATCCAGAACAATTTGCCACCTCACCTTACCTCGCAGCTTTAAACCACATCTTCGCAGCTCCAAGAGAAACCTGCGATAATTGCGGCAGACAAGATGAGGCCGGACAGCTGTTGAGTGACACAGCTCCCATCACCCCACTGCTCCTCGATTACCTCGACCGCACAGACAACCATCTCGATAGCTTGCGACCAGAACACGTCGAAGCATTTTTGATCAAATATCTACGCTGGAGAGTCGTTTTCGTAAGTCTCACCCATCCTCTGACGCTCCACCCGGTGGATCCTTTCTCAAACTAACCCCCGAAAAGAGAGTCGATGGTGTCCGCGACCCACGACAAGTCCCCGATCTCAAAGTCAGCATCAGCGCAAAGAAGTATAGTGATGATGGAAGTGTGAGCTATGAACAGTATCCGCAGATTGTGGACCAGATTTTGGCGAATGCGAGTGCTTCGGCAGGATCCTAAGCTTTCCGTTCTTTTTTTTTTTTCGTTTGTAGGCAATGTATCTGGTGTGCTGTGGAGTGTGTTGGTTCTTTTTCTCGGATAGGTAAGGTAAGGGAGGAATGGGAAAATGCTATTAGTCCGATCTTGTATGATGTATGATGCTATAGCAAATTCTGTGGTACAAAAGTAGAAGTTTTGCGCAACAAGCAATATGCAAACGTTAATCGCAACATTTCCAATCTGTTTTATAAAGTCATCTTTAGAATGGATATAGAATTGTTGTCGTAAAAGTGGGAACGTCATAGAGTAGATACAACACTCGCTAACCCTTTCTAGCCTAGGCGCATTTTCCTGACCCCAAACTCCCCTTAACCTCGCCAACCGCCTTAATAACTCTCCATCAACCTACGCACAAAGCCATCGTAATCCATCCCAGACTTGAGTCGCTCGGGGCAGATACTAGTGCTCCTTGTTCAACTCACACACTGATGGGAAATCCATTGTCCACACATGGTTGAACCCCTAATAACGTTAAGATCCTCTCCTAAAAACGTCGTCTCTCGTATTACTCGGTGATAGACTCGTTTGCTTCAAGAGGTAGATCAGAACCGTCTCAGGCTATTTTAACTATGACCTAATGCCAATGTACCCTTCGTGAATCGATTCACTGGGTACTGGTGCCTGGGGTGGGACATTCATTGGGTGGAGGTTCTATAACGTGTAGTTGACTGATGTGTGAAGCCTCATCGTAAGCAAATTGTGATCGGGAAGATTAATCTAATGAATAGTTGTATTTGAATATGAGGTATATTGCAAAAAGGCATTCATGCTTGCCTGTTACCCACCACAATGCCCGCCAATAATTTGTTTACAAATCAACGAAGAATCAGGGGATAACCCCGGTAGCAAGGACGGAAGCCGAGTTCAACCATCATTGTGGTCCCAATTCAACAATGGCCCAAAGCCCGCATTCATCAGAGCAGCCTGGTGCAGCTTCTTCACCCATTCGGCAGCAGCATAATGGCCTTTCTCCTCCGCGTATTGAGCGGCCTGCCTACATTGTTTTCCATCATCCCCTAGTAAGTCAACTCCATTCTGGACGAGAAACGCTATCATGTCCATTCGGCCGTTCTCTGCCGCAGCCTCTAGTGCTGTTCTGCCGCCCGAAATTGCAGCTGATTCATTGATATCTGCACCGAGCTCTAAAAGCCGCGAGGCAATTCCAAGATACCCCTGACCGGCTGCAGCTTGCATAGCAGTCCGACCTTTGTAGACTGCTGGAAGCTCGTTGGGTTGTGCGCCCTGGGAAAGCAAGTATTCGATTATTTCTTCACACCCTAGCTCGACTGCGAGTTGCAAGGGTGTACGATGCATGCCCAGTCTTGCAGGGCAATTAACCATTCCTCCTGCTTTGACTACTTCCTGGACTTTCAGGAGGTTTTCACTCTTGACAGCAACAAGCAGTGGGGTCAAAGGTGGCTTATTGAAGCGCTTTTGGACGATCATGTTTGGGTCTGCTTTGCTTGCTAGCAGTATGCGTACGATATCCAAACTCTCGCTTTTTCGGCTTTCCAAAGCAAATGCAAGTGGAGTAGTATCTTCGTACTGCACGTAACGCTCGCCCTCTACGGCACGATTGGTAACATTATTCACATCCGCATGGGTGGCTAGCAACCTCAGCATGGGCACTGCGGCTCTTTCTATGATTTTGAAAAGAGCTTTTACGGCAAATCCACGTCTTCCATGTGGGTATCGGAGCTTGAAAGCGTTAAGAAGCAGATTAATCATGTCGAAGTCTCCATTCATTGAAGCTAGTTCGATCGCGCTGCTGTCGAACGGATCCGCGCCTCGATCTATCAAAAGCCGGGCAACGTCGCAAGCGCCAATCTCTGCAGCTGCAGAAAGAGGAGAAGTGATTACAATCGGTGTTGGTGGCGGTGGAGGAGGTCCTCCAGCCTGGTTGGGATAAATCCAGTAAGTCGGCGGAATGATATTCTGTGGTAATAGGTCTCCGATGTCCAGCGTAATTGCTTGGTCACCCAGTTCCAATAAATGATCAACGAGCCAGAACTTCCTAGCAAGAATTGCAGTTGTCACTGGAGTGTGCTTGCAATCTATCGAAAAGTTTTCCGGTCCTTGTACACGAGTTACAGTAAAGGCACCGTTTATTGGAACTCCATTGCGTACTAGGTCATTGATCATTCCAAGATTCTCCCATCCTATCGCGTAATGAATCGAAAGAGACTTTCGTCTCTCGAAAATGGACGTGTTTTCCAAGAGCTTCCGTGCCAATTTTTCGTTTCGGCCCAGAACCGCTCTGTCGAGGCAGTCGTGAGGCAAGGCAAATCCGGCGTCGAGAAACTTCATGACTATTCGTTCAAAAGAGTCATCCGATAGCATCTCTGATCCACCAAGATTATGCGGTATCTCCAGGGCGTGAGAATGATTACTGTGATCGTCATTTGACCATCGCAGAAGGTGGTCGATGAGAGCCTCGTTCCCTGCCAGATAAGCCGCGCCTAATACCTGGCACATGGCGGCTGCATTCTTTTTGACTTGAAAAAAAGTGCCTCTCCTATGAAATATGTTCAAAGTCGTTGTGTTGTTTCCACGAATAGCTTCTAATAAGGGCATATCCAGGTCTTGATAATTGATCGGGGTTGAATAGCTGAAAGTCGGATGTTCTATTGGGCTGACTCCCATATCGAGGAGTTGCTCAATCGCTCCTAGATGGTTGCCTCTGACAGCGTTGCTTAGACAATGTGTACTTGGGGGGACCCCTGAAGCCAAGAGAAGGTCAAAGGCATCGGTATTGTTACGATAAGCAGCATTAGATAGTGCGCAGACCAGTTCCGCTGCGTCCTGCGGCGTGGTCAGAAATTTCTCAGGGGGAATTAATTTGAAAATAGCTATGAGGGTGGCAAAAGTCATGCCAACATCGACATCTCTGAGAATACCGGAGAGAAAGTGGCTCGACATCAAAGGTTTCGTGGGCGCTGAAATGAGATTTTGTGCAACAGTCATCGCTAACCTCGTATCTGTGTGGATCGTAATGTGTATGAAATCGTTATGAAGGAGCGGGATATCTTTCTTGAGGAGGAGAACAATAACGTCAAGCGTAGATTGAGGCACAGCTTCCCTTCGTCGTTCGAAAGGTAGCACAGCCTCTAAGGAAGGTAACGGATACGAGGAATTCCAATGAGCAAGGAGATATTTGAAAATGTCCACGTGACCGAGGTGGGCGCAACGTTTGAGAGGACTGTACATCTCTTTTCTGATCGTGGACGTTATGTTTTCAAATTGAAGGCCCTGTTGAATTATATACTTGACAATGCTCAAGGATCCAAGTTCAATGGCGGTGCATAAAAGATTCCTCTTCAGACTTTGTAAGAATGGTCCTTGGAGTGAGCTCATGAATTGGCCCAAAAAGCGCGAAGGGAGTGAATGTATCTGTTCAAGGATCTGTAGAAGAAGATAATCTAGTGGTGTAACCGGGTCCTTTAGACGCTCTAGATCAATTCTATCATTGGCCAGTCGATAGAGAACGAGATAGACTAACTGAACATTGAAACTTTGTTCAGAGAGTGACTGGCACGTGCTCGGGGGGCAGACTTTGTCCAGCTCCAGATTATAAGTCTCAATCGGTACACCTAGTCGTTCAATCATCTCTTTGGCAATTGAAAAGATTTGGCTATTGATTCGACCAAGGAAAGATGAGGTTCCGACCATGTGTTCCACTGGCGGTTGTGGAACAGGGCTCGGAGAAAACGACTGCGGTGGAGTAGCTAGCTCCAGGTTCAATTGATTCGTCAAGGAATCTCCGTCTTGTATATCGTTGAAGAAGCTTTGGAAGGTGTTTTCAGGATCCACGGGATAGATTGGACTCATTTGTGGTGATCGGAAGGACTGCGTGAAAGGGTTACATAGTGGGATACTAGTAGAAAACTGTTCGGAGATCCCCGGAAAGAATATGCTGTATGTAGCGTCGGAAGAATGTTGTCCTCGTAAATACCGAAAATTTGTGATTTGGGTCAGCTGATCGACAGCTTCGGAAGGTATGTTCTCCTGGATAGCGTCTGCTGGACGGGAGTCCTCCAAATCGGGAGTTTGAACCCGAAAGCACGGAG
The DNA here is from genome assembly GCA_001007845.1 of Nigrograna mackinnonii. NCBI lineage: Eukaryota > Fungi > Ascomycota > Dothideomycetes > Pleosporales > Nigrogranaceae > Nigrograna > Nigrograna mackinnonii. Next base: position 84,779 of record JGVQ01000333.1, read on the forward strand.
GAAGGCTGCCAGCCGAGTCTGTATCTAGTGAGCGCATGGACTTATACTGGATTAACTACTCACGCTGGCTGTTCAAAAGCTTCAAGTTCTCTCTGTGGCGTGTTCGTTCTTTGCGGACTTTGTACTTTCCTAATCGTTCACCATTCAGGTACACCTCCGTTCGTTTTCCAGCCGCCTCACGCGCTGACATGACTTGGTCAAGAAGCCGCCAATCATTCTTTGTGACATATTTTCGAAACCCCCATTTTTTCAACCGTGTCTCAAACTGCGCTTTACTATTGGAATGAATGAATTGACTATCTAGTCGTTTCTTGCCGTGGTTTACTTACCTGGCAATGAAGCCGTGCTCTCTTTCCATAACTTCAATGATCCCATCATCGCCATCTAGAGGGGTATTCAACTCTAGATAGAGCTCACGGATAGTTGCCTTATGTAGTTCCCAAAGGCTCGCGTCGATTCGATCCCGACGAGAGAGGTTCATTATGCTACAAAAGATGGTAATTTGTGGTCGCTATGGCTTTCTGATTCCGATGTTGTATGCTGAGTGAAGGGGGAAACTCTAATGGTCATCTAGAAAATCTAATCATATGTCGGGAGGTTCGATCAGGCTGAGAGACCGGTGAAGGCCGAAATCTGAAATGCAGTCCATAACCAGGTGTGGCTGTATCATGATCCAATCAAGTGTCATGACGAGCAGCCATGTAATCTATGCTTGCACTGCCACCGCTTCCGCCGCAGCAGGATTTACGCCAAAACTGAGAGCGTATCGGTACGCGCTCCAATAAAATCGAACGTATCACCCTATCCCTTGAAGACTTCATCCGAGAATTGGGGGCCCCCTGCAGTAAGCACCGTGCGCATTTTGGCCACTATCTGTCTAGCGGACACTGTCAGCACCTGCATCAGTCTTCGGCCACAATCTGACTTGGCAAGATGCAGCGAAGGCGGTGACCAAGCTCAATAGCACCCTGTCTATCAGCCGCCTGTCATGAATATTCTGGCCAAAATCTGGATGACAGCACTGCCTCGGCCAAAATCCTGCGGCCAGAATCCGTTAGGCTTTTCGCTTCGCTTCTGCCTTCATCGGGCACTCTTGGACAATAAGGGTGGCTAGATGGGCAGACGACTACCTAGATCATTTGAGACTCTAGTGGTCTTCACTATCGTGAGAATTAATAGCTACAGATTTTGATAATGCATTAGAGACGTAATAGTGATACACGAACTTACTTGAAAGCACTTGATCTGATATTTTTATAGCACTGCTACCCGACACATGGGGACAAGGCTGATCTAACTGCTTGAGCGATATATTACGCTGACATGACTAAATATTTCATCAAGACAAACCCAGATCACATAGAAGTCATCACATCAATGCGTTCGTGACAATCCAATGGCGATCCTAAATATATGATACGGACAGCATCCTCATCTACAATCTTGAGACGCCAACAGCAACGTCTTTCTGTACATATATGGTGCTCAAAGGGACTGGGACCATGGTATAGCTTTGCTCCGCAAGAGATCTTTGGTCGTGTTGGCCAGTTCCCTCAGCATCGCGCAGCCTTTCACATTGCTCTGAGCTTGTTTTTGATAGTCCAACCTTAGATCCAAGTGTCTGGGAGCGACTCGAGAGCGGGCTGAGGAGTGTGCGTGTGGAATTCAGGATATTGTTGAAGATCTTGGAATTGGTTATGTCTCTCATGAGGGGACGTAAAGTCATAAGACAAGCTGCAATAATTCCAACTTGAGCTTCTACCAGGCCCCAGACCGATATCGATGTAATTATAGCTGTCAAAAGTAAGTATCATCAGAATACCATTTTTCCTGACAAACTCACTGGCATAATCCATCGTGCTCTTCTTCAGCGCGCTTGAAATATATATGTAGGCTCTGGCGACACTACCACCTACAGATCTTCGACAGAGTTAGCCTTTGGACCGTACGCTATGTTCGACTTCACTTACAAGAATCCTATGGCAAAGACGCCCAACACAGCCAGCTTTTGTTTGAAGGGTAATTGTAGTGATACAATCTAGCGTTTTGAACCGATCAGAACCTGAGGAGATATCTCAAAGCGACGTCAAGCATTGCTCACCATAGGAAGAGGGATCAGGACGGTCAGGAAATCCGTGATTGTACCCCCTACCACGATGGCGTACCCAATCTTCTGTCCTGACAAGCATTGCTTTTTCTCCATCGCCAATGGAATGGAGGGCCAAAGACCGTGATGTCCGCAGAAAGTGAGCATGAGAACCGTGAAGCCGACTGTCCACGCAATCATCAAAATCAGCCAGGCAAGAACTATGTGTCGGTATTTGATCGAGAACAACTGTAGATAAAAAAACGAAACGGAAATCTTGACGAGCCCTGTCACTACAACTCCATTAAGAAAGACTGCCCATTGGTACTACTTTGATGTTAGTTCGATACGACTCAGTTCTCCATTATAATAATTCCTCCTTACGTACCCATCTCAAATTCAATGCTGTCGATTGTTTAAAGGTCGGCGATCCGATAGATCCATGTACCGCTACACCCAGTCGACTGACGGCGCTACCTGGTTTCCATTAGCGCTGATTCAAATAACGGGTCGCTGTAAGAGTATACCGTAGACTTGAATAATTAACAAGCCTATCGAGAAGAAAGTAGCTAATAAAATAAGCCAGTCCGATGTTTGGTATTTACGCCCATTCCTGTAGCGTGCTTGAAACCGAAATGTGACGATAATGAATACTATTGCTTGCGCAATAACTGCTGCTGCAATAAGGCCTTTTGGGTTATCATAAGCCATGGAAAATTCGGTACTAAGTAGTTTGAACAATAAAAGGAAAATAGTGTGATGTTGGTGAGCTAAAACGTAAACAGTAGACTATTCCGCCATTTGAAGACATTGCGGTTCAGGTTGGGGTCTATCGCATAGTCCTCTCGTGGATCGTATTTCGCACTGTTGTCCTGACTTGGACATGACGAAATCGCCTATCCCAGTGGTGATATATATTAATCGCCGAGCCGTAAAGTCGCATTATCTGTTGAACTACTCACACCGGCTGCCGCTGTGTAGTACGAACACGAACATAGGTGACAAAAAATACGAGGTCCTTCATAATCTAGATGGGGAGAGTCTAGGCACAGCGTCCATGCATGATCTCCAGCTTTTGGCAGGTAGTACATGGTTTTCAAACCTTATCGGGACCCCCAGAATAGGAATACGGGCCGCATAAGAGTAAAGAAGGCTACATTATTGGCCAGTAACCAAGCAACATAGTCAACCCAAAGGTTCTTATGTAACGTCCATGAGATCGAAAGGATCAAGCAAGTCGTTCGTTCTATGAGTCGGAGCTGTAAAATAAGTTTTGGAGATTCCGCATCTTCGAGAACACAGTTCGAGATGGGCAATTCTCGCGTGACGTTATCGTAGCTTCTTAGGAAACCCTCGATCGCAAAAACGCCACCTACGACATTTTGAAGTTGTCATGGATGTGGCAATCTGGAAAAATTGTTGTTTGCGACCCTGCATGCTGGTAAACCCGTCCTATAATTCCACGAAGCAGCCACACTCGAATATATCTCGTTTGCCTTGCTGCACGGCCTCAGGATGATGTGTCGTTGAAGTATGTTCGACACGACGAGACAGGGAAGGACTATACAAAGATGTGCTCTGATTCGCGTTCCAATAAACCAATATATGTTTGCAAGGTCTTGTTGTTCCACGCAGTGATCGATTTGTTTACCTGAATCCAGTGGCGCCTCAGAGCTGACTTTGTCTGGAGAGGTCCCGTAGTCTTGGTAGAGAACTCAGCTCGTCGTACTCGGTTTATGAATGCGATAGCAACCCTCCTGGTATTTGCGGAGTTCTCCTGCCGATCTTCGATTCAGTAGCATGCCATTGTCTTCATTCGTATCCTCCTTTGCCGGGCTGAACCCAACCTCTTGGATTACTTGGAAACGTAGTGGGGGCGAGATGCACCAGAAACTAGGATTGGCTTCACTACCGCGTTGCTGATGCAGGCGGCTCGGTGTCTTCGCTGGCACTGATTTGACAAATGGTTAAGTGAAAGAGATGTCAATGATAGCAAGAATCAAAATTGTGTATATTGAATACTCCCGCGCTAGCCCCCTCATCTTGTCGACGCAGTAGTCATATCGCTCAACCGGTTGAAACCCATAATTCCAAGAAAATTGTCCCCATAGAGGCTGCGCTGACTGCCCGCTTCATTTAAATGGATCGCGCTCAATTACAGCAGCATTCGCTTCAGCGATGGCTTCCTTATTACTTTCTGCTTCTGCAAGAATAGTCAGTGAAGAAACTGTGAAGAGCATAAAGGGTGTAGACCTCGAGGCATGATGGGGTTCGCAAAGACTGCGACAGCGGAGGTGAGGAGAAGAAGGAATTTGAGAGAAGCCATTCGGATTTGCAGGACGGCAGATGTAGGTGAACTTAGTTGAGTAGTTCTTCCCAAGGCGGCGACGAATTCGACGTTTCGATCATTAAGGGGATTCGTATCTCTTTAAATATTTGAAAATAGATAATGAAGGTCCATTTCACATGCCGAGAACTACAAATTGCAATGCGGGTTCACAACTCCACTTCAACCAGAAGACAGTCGACTTAGGATTTCTAGACATCTGATGAAAGGGATATGCTTGTGCATGGGCTACAGCGAATCCCTTCCCTTGGGCAACGACGTTACCTCGAGTATGCTTGCTCAATAGCTCCATTGCTAAGCTTAGTATCCAGCGGGCCGTTATCGTGACAGGGATTCCGGTCGTTAAGCATAACAATTAATCGTGCATGCGATCGACTGATCATTCATTGTATAAAAAATGCACGCTGATAGACCGGGTAATGTAGAGCTGCAGCTGATGATAAAGTCAAGGTTTGAGGACAATCATATCGATTTTGAAGGCCTGCTAAGACACTTCTAATGGAAGAGGGCGGCAGATTACCTGTGTGGAGTGATACTAATGCCGCTCAATTCTGGCGATCAAAAGTTTTGATGCTTGTTGTATGTATTCAGTCGAGGGATCACCAGGCAACAATCCCACCTGCTTGGTATCGAGCATGCAGGCTCGGGAGGCAAAGTACCCAATGATTAGTCGGTTACATGGCTGGGTGACCGGTCGGTTGCATCGAGAAGGACTAAAGCCCCCGGTTACTGCATCGCCGGTCATCGTGTGCGGGAGAAGAGAATAGTTATTGGGATGGCATGCACAAAAGTTGCTAAGAATCGGTCACACAAGCTGAAGCCCTCGTCTTGGATTGATTGTTCCTGAATTGGCTCTTAGCTTGTTTGATTTGGATTGGTTGGATCGACATGTGGCTTTTTATGGTCAGCATGATTGGTGGCTTGATTGCCTAGTTTGGCTTATTCTCATCGATCTGAGTGAAGTGCTCCAAGATCGTTGTAAAGCATCTAATTGGCATGTCGCAGGCTATGTGTCCAGACAATATATCTAGCATCCGATAGCTCGATAAGACATGCATGTGGAACACTTCAGCTATCACAAGGGGCGTGCTTAGAGAACCAGGAAACATACGTAACAACTAAGCCCGTTACTCTGACCGGGAGACCCCAGCTTGCTAACAACGCAGACGTGCACCATCCAGGGATAAAGATATCTCATATGTTCTGAATTGCTATCAGCACCGCTCCCCGTATTTCAACACACCAGTCCGCTCCTCATATACCCTCCGCTCAAGTTCATCTAGATCCTCTCATCCACCGTCACCATGAAAGAGCAGCTGGATGAGCCTTTGCTGTTCGACGAGGAGATGCCGTATGCGAATTGGAAAGATGGTCAAGCGTCATCGCCTTTGTGGAGAACTAAAGCAACACTGTTATCATTCATGATGAAATTAGTATCAAATCTCTGCGTTTCTATCATCATGCTACTTGTATTGGCCTTCGTCTGCCCACAATTTCTCCTTTCTTGTCTTCAAAACATGCCAGGAAGTCAGATTGAGTATGCATACAAACATTGTGAGTTGCTCGTCGCAGTGTGAATTGCGTATCTAATTACCGAAGTTCCCCTACGCTCGGATATTCGCTGGATGACGCTCCCAGGCGATCCGAATTATTGGTCAAACACGTCGTTCATGGGAGAGGCTTCGCCTGAGAGTGACTTGGCGTGGAACGGATTGATAAGAAGTAAGCTCAATGTGTCTTGAAAGCATACTAACTAAGCTACATCGCAGGGCATGGATTCCGAGCTTTTCGCAAAGAAGCCGAGCATTTGAACCTAACAAGCAGCATCACCCTGGAAAATGGTGGTTTTTCGGCAAGTTTAGGTGTCGACCATAACCTTCACTGCCTGGTAAGAGATTCGAAGTACTTTTAGTGGTTAAAGACTAATTCTTTGTCTGTAGCGGCATTTCAAGCAGTGGTATTTCAGGGACTATTATTATGCAAACAAAACAGACGAAGAAGTGGCTTGGCTTGAGGGTCATACTTGTGAGCATTTCCTCAAGCATAGAAGGATCATCATAGACATGAGTGCTAAATTCTCGCAGTGCACTGTTTGGAGACTTTAAGAAAGTCGGTCATGTGCTTCCCCGATTTGAACTTGAGCCCATACTACTTGGAACCCAAGCAGCTGCGTCATCCAACTCGTATCGGTACATGGGCAGTGAGGCAGTGTATCGACTATGATATGCTCAACAATGCCCTAGACGAACGACGTTATCCTCGTTCAGAATATGGCGAAGAAGTGAACCAGATACTTGACGCAGCTAATGGTGATTAATATATTGAGGCTGCAAATGGGAGTGGATTATGTGATAGAATGTGTCGGGAATGCATACAAGAGGGTGGGCTTGTAACTATGTGGATACTTAAAAAATCCGTCCGACCTTTGAATGGTGATTGCACTCACCAAATTTAGGGGATTTCAAGTCCACCTCCTAATCATTCTCTACTTCAATTAGCGCACAACTATCTCTATATCTCTTTGTCCAGGGTAATTAAAATGGTATGCCCGTAAAAGTGGATACCCTCGTGGTGGGAGTATGTAGGCGAGCGGAAGCAAGACCCCATAAGGCAACCGCAAAATTACATGCAATTGATCAGCGGCACCAGCACCCATGTTGCTAATGGCTTCTTTGGCCACAGCTGATATGAAAGTGGCCCGGTGTACTGGTCCAATTTCTCCACGGGCCAGAATGCGAAAACCGATGAGGTACCCTGACCCAATTCGCGGAAACTACTTCTTCCCACGTTACACAGCCAACACAGCTGACACTGATCGGGCCACGGAAGATGTTGGCATAGTCTTAATAAAGTGCCAATTCGCTCGGGTACACCATTCTTTTTTTCCGACTTGTACTTGTCTCCTCTTTCTTGTGCCATCTAAGGCCTCCCTAATACCGCGGTGTTTAATCCCAATAGCCCCGGGTCATCGCTGCAGTCTTTGACGAGATCCGTCATTAAACAATCTGGAGCTTCTAGAATATTGCTTAATGGTATGATTATGGCTGGTATTGAATGTGAAGCAAAGTAAGTGGAAAATATACCATTTTAATGATGTACTTCGGTTGTAGGATATCGATCATAATGTAGTCACGAGACACTGGGCGCTTCCTAACCTGTTTAAGGGCGTCCTATCGTTAAGATCTCCAAGCCGTCCCTCTCAAGAAAATCCTTCTTAACTGGGGACATGGCTACTATGGGTACCACTGTCCTGCCGACTGTTGAACCAGAAGAAAGTTCAGCGAAGGAGCAACACGCGAGGAATGAAAAACAAGAAGAACATGAGGATATTCTGGCTCGCACCGAAGATGTACCTCCGGAAACAGAGACGCGATGGCAACAAGACCCTAGCAACCCGATGCGTTGGTCTAGCCCACGTAAATGGACAGCTGTTATACTCATAGCCGTGACAAACTTCTTCGCGTACGTCATGGGTCCCCTAACTCCTTGCTCAACTCTCCTTCTCATGAGAATTCACGCACGAGCTTACTGGTCTGCAAATTACAGGCAGATGGCCTACACGTCTTTCCAACCAGCTTTGTCAACGATCATGGATGACCTAAATGTCAAAACCAATCGCGGCGCGTTGGGGACTCTCACTATATCGATAAATATACTAGGATACGTTTTCGGACCCATTCTCATCGCTCCTGTGTCTGAACATGTAGGCCGGAGAACCGTATTGATCACCTCTATTCCAATCCTGTTGATTTCCATAGTGGGACCAGGGGCATCCGTGAATATAGCCATGTTCCTGGTTTTTCGGGCAATGGGAGGTTTTCCTACAGCTGCTCTGAACTTGATCAGTTATGGAATTGTCGCCGACCTTTTGCCAGTGGAGAGAAGGGGGCTTGGTATAAGTATTGTTCTGGCCGGGCCAAGCATTGTCAGTCACCCTAGTATTTCCAGACCTGTTTAGTACGACAGATAACCTGACCATTCCTTCCAGGGTCCAACTTTAGGCAAGTGAATGCGATTCACACGAATGAAGGATATACTAAGATAGCACAGGGCCACTCACCGGTGGGTACATTGCGCAGTACATTGGGTGGCGATGGATATTTTGGATATATACAATCGCTGTAAGTTCACACAGAATATGGAATTATATGGCTTCTTATAAGATGTCAGGCGGGGAGTTGCGGTACCTTGATGATTCTCGTATACAGAGAGACTTACAATCCTGTTCTTGAGCGTCGATATCACGCCGCACGGCTCAAGGAGCAGAACTGTAACCTGTCTCTTGATCGAGAGTCTGAACAATCGTCACCGAGACTTACACCAAGTATTGAACCTCCCCCATCACTTCGACAAGCCAGTACTCGACCATTTAAGTTCATGCGTACGCCTGTAGTACTTTACGCTACTTTTGTTTGCTCTATTGCGAACAGCTATCTAGTCTTTTCCCTAGCAACATTGGGCAATTCATTCCAGGAGCGATATGGGTTTTCGGCGTCGCAGAGTGGTCTTGCATACCTTGGCATGACTGTCGGGTTCACTTTCAGCCAATTCACTGCTGGGTTACTCTCAGACGCCTACATCCGGAAAAAGACGCGCAATGGGGAACTTCCATCAAAACCAGAACATCGTCTTCCTATTCTCTTTATAGGCGCGGTGATACTACCAGCTGGTTTCATCGTCTACGGTTGGGGCCTCCAGTATCGGGTTCAGTGGATTGTCCCCATCATTGGAAGTGCACTAATCTCATTGGGGGTCATGTACAGCTTCATGCCCGTACAGATGTACGTGGTTGACAGTTTTACCGTATACTCTGTCAGTGCAACTGGAGCTGTAGGAATCATTCGCTCAATCGTCACGACTGTCTTTCCACTTGCTGGGCACTCTTTGTATGCCAGATTAGATTACGGCTGGGGGAATACCTTATTAGCTTTCATTGCGCTGACCAATCTACCGATGGCGATGATCTTTTATAGGTTTGGGGAGAAATGGAGGCTCAAATACCCGCCAAAGCTGTAGAGATTGTCAAAAGTCGCACCACGTCGAGCATTTTGGCGGGTGGTGTATCATCTGGTCCATTTTTCAAGATTAAGAACGGAGACAGGGGTTTCGCAATCCTTGAATGCTGTCCAAAAATCAAATCAGTCCAGCCAAAATCTGAATACATGACAGCGGCCAAGATTCTACTCCCGGCCAAAATCCGTTGTCAGCGCCACCGCAGCTTGTCCAAAACCCATGAGCCGAAATCTGGAAGTCAGCACCGCCTCGTCCAAAACCTGCCAGCCAGAATCTGAATGTCAGCACCGCCTCACCCCCGGCCAAAATCCGTTCAGCCTTGTAAACTCCGCTCCTGACACTTATCCTGTATATTGATTGGCTTAATTACGAGGACCCAGCCAGGCAGCCACATGGAACCTTTCAGCCCTACCGAAAAGAAACCTAAACAACGATGTCAGCGTCCAAAATCCGTAGCCCAAATCATCGAAGCCAAATTCCGGGTTTCGATACCACCACACCCCTGCGCACCAAAGCTCCCAATACAGTAATTAGGCCAAAATCCGAACTCTCCCCAGATCCCCCTACAAACAACCCCAAGCCAACGATCAAACCAGGATCTGGCTCTGACGTCCAAAATGTGCAAGTCCAAAATCCGAGGTCCAAAACCGCTTAATGTAAATGCGCATCTCCAAACCTCGACATGAAAGGCCAAAATCCGCAAGGACGAGCGCGTATATTTATTTACCTACGTAGACCAACGATCAAGACCTGAGAGGATAGTGTGTCTCCAATGCCAACAAACATTTATACATTCAACCTAGCCATTCATCCATCTACGTTGAAGCGGTCTGCGAAAACCAAATCAAATATCTACTCACTGGCCTTTCTCCCTTCTATTGAATCGCAATTACATACTATCTACCAGCAAACAAACCTCACCAACCCTCCAAATCCTGGAAACAACCCCACAAAAGAAAATGATATCCTGGTCCCAAGATACCATCATCGCCCTAATCACCCTCCTCATAACCTGCATCCCGATCGCCACTTTGCTCATAACCTGGTTTCTCCGGCGTCGAAGACGTACGAACGGTATAGGTCTCCATTTTTCTTTTTTTTTTTTTTTTTGGGTTTCCCTTCTTTTTCTTCACGAATCATTGACTTCCGCATCCTGACACAGCACGACTGACATGCAATCCAGATCCCGAAGCTCTACACCATATCCTACCTTCTCCACAACAACAACAACAACGCAGTGCGACTGTCAAACCCTCGCCAATAGTAACCTTTACACCACGACCAGCGACCTTTGAAATGGAGACGAAACCAGGAGTGAAATGGACGTACATCCAACGTCACGACTCTGTACTCACGGCGTTTGTTCTCCTTGAAGATTGTTGATGTGCGGTTTTAAGTAGATAGATGATGAATAAATACATGGAATGAATAGCTAAGTATCTGTGCGATGCGATGTGCTGTGATGTGATGTGGTGTGATGCTATGCGACGCAATGCGGTAGAACTAGATCCAGGCGAATGAATGTATGGGGGAAAGAATGGAAAGGGTGGGTTGCGGGGATGGTGGATGGTCATGTAGATTTAGATGGTTGAAGTAGGATGGAGAATGCGGAGGTGAATGAGGATGTCGCGGTAGAATGGAGACAGCAAGGATGTAGGGTGGGAAGATGTAAGGATGTGAAAATGTAAGATGTGGAAATATGAGGGTGCGAGGATGTAAGGATGTAGAAAGTAGGAAGTAGAAAGTGAAAATGCGAGAATGTGATAATGTGGCATCCTCACATTCCCACATTCTCACATCCTACTTCCCACATCCTACATCCTCACATCTTACATCAAACGTAATAATGCGACAATTGCGCAAACACCACGGTCGCAAAAACCTTAAAATTCTAAAGAAGAAAGAAGGGAAATGGGTATATACCATCTATCTAATCTACCAAACTAAGCAAAACCAATTTGATCTGATCCGGTCCGATCCAATGCAGTCCAAATGCTCAGATCGTGTCCCGGTTCTAAGATACTATACTCGAGAAACTTCTGCTTGCATGGATGATTGGACGTTGCGCTTTCCATCATACATGCGGGTTCAATTAATGTGAGGGGGTCTAGCTCGGTCCCACTTCACTCGATTATTCTTTACTGTTCGGCCATGAGGGTGTATGTCCAAGCTCTGTGTTCAAGGTTTGTTATTGTTATTCGCACCATGGTGTATTCCTTCGAAACGTGGAGTGCATGCCTTCACATCTACCGGTTTCTCCTAATCATTAATTCTCCCCTGCTCTACCTCCAGAACTACTCTTAAGTGCCGATGAACATTACTGTCCCTTCTTCTCCTTCTCTTCGTTCTCTTTAACGGGCTGGTAGGGATATTTGATGGTCAAACACCAGATATCCAGATAGTCGCAGATGGTCCAGATGACGTCGATGATGAAGGATCCATGCACGCCAATTGCAAGACCAAGACACATGAATACGAATGCTACTTGGTAAACGTCGTCACCGAGAGCACTTGGCCATCCGAAACCCACGTGTTGTTGGAGCCATGGACCAAGAGAGTCGATTACGCCATAGATGAGGGGATAGATAAGTACGTTTCCGCGTGGGAAACGTGACTTGGTCAAGTGAGAGATGATTATCCGTCCCACCGAATATGCGTTGATGAGACCCGCGTAGAATGCGAAGGGAAGGAGATGGTGGTGCAAGATGACAGGCTGTAGGTACAGATATGCAGGAATCAAGATCCAGGCGGCGGCGAAAGTGAGAAGGCCAAGGAGTGCGACACGAGTCTTCTGTCCTCGGGAACGACGGGCCTCCATCACGTTCTTTGCGCTGTAATTTGTGAGTCTCGTTGCACCGAATATGTTATACCACACTTACCTCGAGAGGGTGTTGAAGACCAGTACGATTCCACCATAGATCATATACCACTCATTCCAAGCCAAATTGTAGACATAATCAGGGATGAAATCGTAGTTTTCGATACCGACACTTTCGAGTAGGGACCGTTGCCAGAAGCTGCCTCCTCCGAGGTAGGCGGTGATCGCGTAGACAACGCAGAGGGTAAGTATTCCTTCAACAGGTCCAGATATGATACCAAGAGTGAGTGTATGGGTATGGTATTCATCCCAGGTTTGGACGTAAAAGGTCATGACAGCTGAATCCGGTCAGTTTGAGTGTATCAGGATGGACTATGAATGCTTACACGCGAAAAGAGTGAGAACAGTCTTCCACCCCTGCCCAAGATTCATAGTCGCCGAGAACAGAAGAACCTCCAGCGTTGTATTGACCGCATCGACACCTGCTTCTCATTAGCACTATCCCATCATCATCAAACTCGTCGCATTTCCATACCATGGTCAAACAGCTCGCCTAGGGGTCCGCTCTGATGTGTCCTCCTAGCCTGCGTCCCATCAACCGCATCAAACGTCTGATACAAAAACAGCCCGACTGCCCAGCTCGCATACACCCATGGCGGACAGTCCTGATCCAGAGTCGGCGAGTACCAAAGCAGAGTTATAAAGTTCGCCACGACGAATCCGAAGCCCGTTAATGTGATCTATTCCATTATCAGCCAACACATATCTCACAACTAAACAATATATCATCGACGTCTCATGAGGGTGGAGAGGGAACATCGCGCGGACATGACGGGTCTTGTTTCGGGAACTTACGAGGTTCGGACTGCAGAAAAGTTAGCAACTCTCCAACCCACATCATGAAAGTGCACCATCAAGAAAACACTCACGCCATCCATTTCGGAAAACAATGAATAACTACATTGGTATAAAACGGCTTGAGCACATATCGCGAAACCAGGCTGTGGTCTACGCCTGAGTATTTGTACTCCTTGAGCTTCGGCAGCTTGTCCTGGCGGATGTACACCATGACGGGTGAGGTCTCGCAAACGATGCGGCGATGCTGGATGTAAGAGCGATGGTGTAGAATAGAGGGAAGGGAGTGTTGTTCGTGTGATGTCGCTGTGGTTGGGGAAATTTGACGAGGGTGTCAAGGATTCGCGTCTGGCTCGTGATTGTTGATACTTGGATTTTGGCGTGCGAGATGACGTTGGTGGGGGTCGGCGAATGACACCGCCCGGATCCGACTCGTGCTTTCTCTGCCCCTGCCTCGCCTGGCACACGACTCTTGTCCATTGTCCAAAAAGCATGCATACACATGAACAGGTTAGCTAGCAGATCGACACGTTGACAAAAGTCTGGTCCAATGGTGTAAAGAAATATGATTGCTATGCTACCACACCATGCTTAGGATTAGCAATAGATGATGAGCGGAATGGTCTTCTTGGAAAGTCCGGCTACTCAACGCCAACGCCTAGCACTGCTGGGTGCCTTTCTGCCTTAGCCCTGATATTCTTCAGCCTGACCTATACTACAATATCTTCTGCATACTTGACCACAATTGGAGAGTTCATCTGGATGCTGTTCCAATCTCCTAATTCCGCCAAATCTTGGTGTGATGTCGGGGCTTCTTGCTCCAAGCCAATCCACGTGACCTCTCACGCGACAGGGCTCCATGGGCATGGAATAAGGATCCTGCTTTTCATGGTCTGGATAAGAGGCACAGTCTTGTGGACCGTCTCGCCCCAGCCCTCGACACTCCAACTCTGTTCTCGGCGGACTTTGCGTTCCTCGAGGTCGGCAAACTGCCAGAGATGATGGACCGTGTTGAGGTCGCCAATCTGTACGAACCATGCCCCAACACCCTCCATGACCTCGCGACGAGCCTTCAAGCCACGCCTCCAATGGGTCTCCCACTCCAGGAGGTTACCTGGGTGCAATGTATACGAGCGGAGTTCAAACAGGCCGCCCAATTGGCGAGGCGGGGTTGTTGGCCAAAAGGAGAATTCTTGCATGAGGGAGCTTCGCTTGGAATGGATGAGGGATTTTAGCTTGCTGTCAAACTCTGGGAACTCGGGGTGATGCTGGATCGCGTTTAGTGATGCATGGTAGCCCTGATACCGCTGGTACTCCCAGATGTGAACTGCATTGAAAGTTGAACGTCAGCCTCGTGATGGACTCGATTGATTCCTCGTCACCTACCAAACGTATCGCAATCGCCCACTTCGGTCCTCCAGCTACCGACGAGGTGGACCTTGTTCTCTGGAATCTCGGCCATCTTGGGATACCACTTGCCAACTAACTCGGAATACTCATCGACTTTGTCGGGCTTGACCTCATGGAAGACGATTGAATGGACATATTTGCCTCGGGCCAAGACCTGGGAAAAACTCCTCTCGATGTCCTTGTCCAGCTCGCGGCCTTCGGGGGTGCCGTAGATGAGGGAGGAGAGGGCGCCTCCCTTCTTCTTGCCGCCTTCTTGAGCCTCGCGTGCTCGTGCTTCCTCTGCATTGGCAGATGTTAGTGAACCAAGGGCCTTACCAGACACAGTGGGGCCCTCGCCGGCAGGGCCCGCAGACGCAGACAGATTACCAGAGGAAACGGACTGACTTTCTTGTTGCTCCTTCTTCTTCTGGGCGGAGACAAGGCCCTCGCGGAACTCCTTTTGGCGCTCGTTGAACCTGGCTGCCCCGTCGGGGGTGACGTCGGCCAGAGAGGGAGCTCGAGCTGGGCTCTGGGCAGCGGCGAGAGCAGCAAAGGAGCGCGAATTGGGGACTGCGCAGCGGACGCCGGCACAGACTCGCCGTGTAAGCATTGTCGCGGTGGTGAATTGATGGGAGGACGTGGATGAAGCGGTGGTGGAGGTGGGTGGTGGTTGGGTGGCCGAGGAAGAGTGAGGTAGAGAGCTCCGGGGTGGATGATTGACGTCAGGAAAGCCGAGCAAAAGCAAAAAGAGCTCTCCTGAGCTTGGGGCGTGAGCTTTGGTTGAGGAGGCGAGGGGAGGGAGGGAGGTAGGGAGGGAGGAAGAAGCGAGGCCAGAGGGCGATGAAGAGTTGTCGAGTACGGAGTGACCAGGTCAGTGAGGAGGTAGATGGGGTACGGAGGTACAACAGTTCGTGCGCGGGTGGGAGCGGGATAAGAGGAGGCACCCAGAGGCACCCAGGAGGAGATAATCTGTCTACGTCTTCTGTGTGGTTGTGCTGATGCGGTGCGGGTGCGGATGCGGATGCGGGTGAGAGTTCTGTGCGTGGGCCTTGCTCCGGGCGGGAATTGGGAGTGCTGGGGTTGGTTGAAGAGGGGGGCAAGCTTTTGTACGACACAGTTGAGCAGCTTTTTTTCCCCTCACCTTATCCTTATGCTATGCCCACCGCCTGGCACTATGCCAACTATGCCCACTACTGTGCCCACTTTCAGCGCCTTTGACTGGCACTATGCCCGCTGTGCCCGCCGTGCCCGCTTCCTGGCCCCCCTTTTGGCGCCCGTGCGTCTGGGGAAGCTGGCGGCCAAGTGCCAAATGTGCCAAATGTGCCCACAAAGTGCCCACAATATCATCACTAGACTCCACTCACCAAACAGCACCACCTGTCCCCTTCTTCCATTTCCAACGCCTCACGCTTTCTCAGGCTTTCCATCTCCAATTGCAGTCTGGCATTCTCTCTCTGCCATCCTCACATGCCAATCACGATTGTCCCATCGGCCGCGCATGGAAACTCTGTGCCCCGGACTGTGACCTGCAGCGCCGTCTGTTGTATTTCCCCACACTGCTCTTGCTTCTGGCGAGGCCTCGCCCCCGCTCTCTCGGCCTGGCCATCTCATCTCATCTCACGGCTCCAAGCCCTGGAGTGCAGCTAGAGCTCTCCCCCACTCGGGTCACATGTTCCACGCCCTGACGATCTCCAGCTGACTGCGTGTCCGCGGCCGAGAGTTTGCTTCCATATTCCTCAAAAGCAACTTAAACTCCCCGCGTGCACACTTTGCAATTGCACTGCCTGTGGTGGCGACACGACGCCTCAATTGATGGTTGTGGTCTCGCCAGTCCCTGTTGTTGCTGGGCTGGAGCTTCTCGCTGTCCGCCCGTACTATGACGTAGCACATCGTGACAGAGCTCCACTCCAGCTTTAACTTACATCACGCTAATTCACTCGGCCATGCACCACCCCTCCACATCCACCTATATCATCAATTCATCGTTATAATGGCATCCAACGGTATCTTTACAATCTCAATGGCACGTGCATGCTATAACTGAATTCCCTCGTTTCCCGACGGAGTAAATTTCACTACTCCATGCTTCATGCAACGGCGTTGGTCCTAACAGCTAATTCGAAAGCATAGCTCTAAATAAGCCCAGCCGCTGCCATAGCTCCTCTAGGTTACCATTCCTCAGAGATCCTTTACTCAATCAGGCCCTGCATCTTCAATATTATCCTCGTCGTATCGTCAAACTCCTTCCGAAACTGCAGCTTCCTCAACCACTTCTCCGGAATCCCCCCAATCCCGTCTCGAGCTCCCAGAAGGCCTCCAGCTACCGCGCCATTCGTATCCGTATCCGCTCCAACCCTAACAACATCTACAAGTACATCTTCAAAAGGTCTTGGGTCCAGTAGAGCAGCAATCGCTACTGTGAGCGTTTGAAGAACAAATCCTGAGCTTTTGTCGGGAAAGTCTTGGCCGGGCCCTTCCAGGGCGAGCTTCCGTATAGACACACTCTTCCCCCGTTTTATCGCGTCCGCAACGGATGGGCACTCCAAGTCTCCCGCTATCTGCCTTCCAATCTCCACAGCTTCTTCCGGTGATTTCCCCCTAATCAAAGCAGCCACAATCTCATTGTACGCAGCACAAGAGACCGTACACCTCACATCATTATGCGTGACTGCACTAATCTCCATTGAATCCCTAACCCTCCTCTTTCTACTATTCTCAAACAATGCCGTCGGTATGCACCGCATCAAACTCCCGTTCCCAGCTTTCCCATGCCCAGCACCGCATTTCCGGGGATCTCCCAAATCCTCATATTTCATCAACCCGTTCAAAGTCGCATTCCCAATATCCGCAGGCCGCGATCCTATCTTTCTATCCGGCCAATCTCCATTCAGCCAGTTTATAGAATAATCAGCAGATGCTTTAACCACATCGAATCGCTGCTCTTCAACTCTCCCTTTCGTCTTGGTAATCTCCGCATCCAGATATGTTAAAAGCACAGCTCTTGTAAGGTCTGTGTCATCCGTCGCATGTCCGGCTGGCCAGGAGAAAGGTCCGCCTCCAACTATCGATCGTAGACCGTCAGGATACTCCTTTTTGATTGATGCCCACGAGCGGAATTCTACCGTTGCACCGAGTGAGTCACCAGTGTGGACGCCGAGGAGAGCTCCTAGGGTTTTGGAAAGTCGTGCATCCATGGTGTGAGGAACTTCAGAGATCTTTACCTTGAGAGGAGGAATTGAATTGCAGTTTTGAGTAGCCCAAGACAGATATGATATATGTTTCTTGTCTTGTTGAGGTTGCTGAAATGCACCGCCGCATACCATAACCCCGCCAAGCATCACAGCCTAGTTTAGTGGGGTGGCTGGCAGACACAGCTTTCAGACTAACTCGAAGTTGCAGTCGAATGTCGCGAATCGTCAAATTTCATGTAATATCTTCCCGTCGACCCGATGGATTGGGAAAATGAAGTCTGTTGGCTATCGCTCCAAGGAGGTGTAGCGTGATTCCGGAAGGGTAGAATGCTGCACGATACAACAAAGGCTCGGGAGGGTGATGTGGGGAGGTAGGAAAAACTGGGACTAATTCAATCAGCATCGGATGTTCTGAAGGTATGCTATATTCAGATGTATCAGTGAACAGGTAGTGGATGAGAACAGAGTGAAATCTGATTTTAACAACCTAACAACGTTTTTACAACAATTAAAATGCTGTCTACCCAATGAATAACCCGCAAAACGAACAAGGATAGACTCCAGATTGCGTAGAAAACAAAGCCAGTAACCAATTCGATCTTATCCCATTCCAAGACACTTTCCGTCCTGTGCTGGGAAATTACAAACTTTCTTGTCCTCATCTACCATTGACGATGCGTTGTTAAGGCTCCAATAAGAAGTAATCCTATATCTTGCTATATACTATATACTACGCGAAATTCTAAACAGTTTAGTCTATTCATCTATAATAATTCAGTACTTCACAAATTCTTCACCTATAGGTCAATCTACCTCACCATCCACCACATACTTCTCAACAAGTTAGATGCAAGAATAGGTACTCGTGGATTGATAACTGAGCTGGTTGTAATGATTTAGTGGTTCGTAGGGCTTATATACGGTAGAGGGGATGGTGTAGAGTTGATAACAACTGTATGATGAACGGGGGTGGGGGGTTTTGGGGAAATAGTGCGAGATACTGACTTCGGAGCACTAAGAGAGTGAGTTTCTAAGCTGATAGTACTCATCCTCTGTGTTGCAATTCTCCTTTCAAAAGGTCGATTTGTACTATATTCTTTGATCTTGCTGGTGTCTTGTGTACCCACGTACTCTTAGTCCGATCAGGCTGGCTCATCACTAGAAATGCTGCGGTCTAGACTAAAGGATATTTTGTACTAGAGTCTTAAGGTGTCAATTTCATTGCAGTACGCCCCGGAATGGTTGGCATTGCGATGTTTTGCAAGTGGCGCTACGCTAGATGCGCTTCTGAAGGATACGGCCGGTAGGTTGCTATTGACTTTCTAATCGTCGATTCTGAAGCTGAGATTGACTTGTTGATAAGCTCGCTAAAGTACCGGTCAGGATTTATCTATGGGTTACTCTTCCAAAAGCGAAGTTTGACAGTGGTTTGGCAGTCTTTGCGAAATACGTTGTTGATGAGACGAAGAGTTGGAAAGGTCATCTGAAAGGTGAAAAACTCACTTCATTTTTTTCCTCCTCATTTAAGATTAGAATGCCACTAGGCTTCTGAAGCGACCGAAAAAGAAAAGACCATCTCCACTTAAACTGTTCCACTTGTTTTACTTGAAAGTGCAATGTATACTCATCAAGTATCTATCGTCGGTGTTCATATACGGAGTTGCTATGCCCGAACGGGAAAAAGGGTACGATAGGCCCACCAACACAAAGATTACTCATACGCAACAGAGCGACCAACAATGCTCCGAAGGTCGAATCCCATAAGATTCCCGCAAGAGCCGAGTAATGGATTTTTTGGTGACGCTGTACTTGACGCTGTACGAGCGTCATGGCTGACAAATGGCCGCAAGTCCTACTACTACTAGTTAGTGGCTAGTCCCTGAAGAGGTTGAGGCTTGTGTATAAATTGGAGGTATCCGTACATCGATTTTGAAAATCAGGCTCACTAAATTAATCATTTCAATCTACCTCAATCATGTCTTACGTTGCCAATCGGTCTTTCAAAACCACCAGGTGGCACACACGTGTCGCCACAATCACACCCTCCACAGGTGAACCCATACGACTAAACTACATCGATAGTCCCGCCCCTCCAAACACCACCAGTAAAGGAGTAATCCTCCTAATTCACGGCTTCCCTCAAACATCCTACCAATTCCGCCATGTAATTAACCCCATCTCCGACGCCGGATACCGCGTCATAGCACCAGACTACCGTGGCGCAGGCCACTCCTCAAAACCCAGCAGCGGATACGAAAAGCCACAAATGGCAGAGGATATCCACCTACTCCTACACGCCCACCTCTCCATCAAAGAAAAAGTGCACATCCTAGGCCACGACATCGGCGGCATGATAGCCTACGCCTACGCATCACGATACCCCTCCCACGTCGCCAGCCTAATCTGGGGCGAATGTCCCCTCCCCGGAACCCAGCTCTACGAACAAGTAAAAGCAATGCCCGACGCTTTCCATTTCTTATTCCATCGCATTCCGGATCTCCCCGAGGCTTTGATCGCTGGACGAGAGAAAATATATATCAAGCATTTCTTCGATAAGCAGAGCGTCAACAGCAGTTTTCTGGCTTCTGAGGATTTGGAGGTTTATGCGCTAGCTTATTCGCAGCCGGGGGCTATGAGGGCTGGGTTGGAAGTTTATAAGGCTTTTGAGAAGGATGCGGAGGTCAATCGGGGGTCGATGAAGGTGAATCGTAAAACGCCGTTTCCGGTCACTGGACTGTTTGGGGCTGGGTTTGTACTTGCTCCGTATGCTGAGCAGATGGCGGAGGAGATTTTTGAGGGATCGGAGATTGTTCGTGTGGAGGGTGTTGGGCATTATATCGCTGAGGAGGACCCGGACGCGTTTGTTGATGTTGTTTTGAGGGTTGTGGGGAAGAAGGCATGATATTGACGACTGGCAGGTGATTCGCGTTTTGAGACGTATAGTTACACCGCTTCGGCATTTTAATTACAATCTAAGGCCACTAGGCCGTGTAAATCGAGCACAATAGAGTTGGATTTGGTTTGCGTTGACCGATTGATGACACGGAGATTTGTATGTTTGTAGGAGCATTGAGCAAAGCTCTGTGGGACTTTTGAAGATTGCAGTTTACTATTTCATTCTTTACTCATGTCCGCACGCACACTACTTCACTACCTACGAGCTAATATTACCAACATATAAATCGAGGCCTTCTGAGGTTATAGTGAATCTCCTAACTGGCGAGAATCTTGGGTACTTATGCTGGTACTCTAATCCTGGACAACTTTTAGAGGCTAACGCAAGCAACACAATGCCTCTCACTCGGCGTTTATGATCTCGGCACTCCAAGTGAGTAGGGGGAATATGCAGCGTGAGCCAAATGGGCATGGCTATGGAATTTTGAAACCCATCCGGATTATTCGAAAGTGTCTTTTCAACACGATATCCCATTCCTGGCCCATCATAGTATTGCCCCGGCCATCCAAGGGTCTTTCAGAAGATCAGAAGCTCTCTTTCTCTCCTCCGGCATCCATTTGAGCATCGACCTTATGAAATCGAGGAATTGCTTTTTCGATTCATCGTCTAGAACTGATACTGATTCTTCAAGGGACGTTTGCGGTATTGCTGTACCTCCCGCACCTTTCCAGCGCCCTTTCATCATTTCCAAATTAGTAAAAGAGCAAGACATACAATCGCAAATACGAATTGTGTAGCTCACCTTGTTCATCAAAAACTCTTTTTGTGACTTCACTTCTTTTCACATATTCCAGAGGTGGCAAGCCGAGATACGCAACCATTTCTGCGACGTGATGAGTTGCTGAGGAGCGACCATCTTCATCAAGTGCATTGAATAAGTGTCGGTTCTCGAACAAATCCCAAATCTAGAGCTTGTAGTTAGCAATGATTCTCATACAAATCATGGGGCATGCCTACTAAAACGGCGACATTCCAGATATCAGCACTAGAACTCCATCCCATTTCAAATAACACCTCTGGCGCTCGATACAGTTCAGGTTGGATTAGACCTCTATGAGATGCGCCGATCCGAGCTTCTCCAAAATCGCAGAGAGCTGGTTGACCCCAAAGAGAATCTTTCGGCAGTCCAAGCTTACGAGTGCCATAGATTGTGCGGACATTGTCGATTACTTTTGTCGGTGATGGCTCTTTTGTTTCAGCGTTCTCAAAGTCCGTCAAAATTGATTCATCAGCCACGGTTAACATTATATTGGACGGATTAATGTCTAGCTCGATCGTTAGCGAGTAACATAGCCTTCTGCAAGTCATTACCTGTATGTACTACATGAGCTTCGTCGTGAAGAAATGAGAGCGCATTTAGTATATTTGATAGAGTCCATTTCAAGAGCGGTTTGTTTAGTCGATGTGTTTTATTTGTGTATTGGAGCTCTTGGATCGTCATGTGCATTGGAGGATGAACCAGACAGAGGTGCCGTCCGGTAGGTCCGGAAAGTTCGAAAGTCTCTAACAGGCCGCGAATGAAGGATTGTCCTTGGTGCTTGGATTTGAGTGAGCTAACATGCTCGTAGAATTCTAGTTCCCTTTGGGTACGCGAAGAACCGCCGGATTCTAGTGTGCACACCTTTACGGCAACAAAGTCAGAATCGCTTGGCTGGAATCAGTGCTTGCGGATGGATTGACTGGATAAAGCAAACGTTACATGATATCCCGACAGAGCCAGACTGTGGAGTAGGCACCATACCCAAGCTTCCCTAGCACTTTGTAATTGCTCCCGAGAATCTCTCCAATGCGAACCGGGTAGAATTGCTCTGGTTTGTACCATGGAAGCGTCTCTTCTTCGAAAGGTCGAGCTGAATCTATTTCGACAGAAGACATCGTACGCCGCCCTGTGTTGATTGCAAAACTTTGTCGAAAACAAGCTCGCCGAGCAAGTCTGAGCATGTTGGAGGTGTGGCAACGGTCTATTTGATTGTTTGATGCAGGTCGGCGCTTATATTTAAGGGAGCCGCGTCGGAAGAAGTTCGCGCCGACGCTTGGCACGTCTTGTGTCCAATCCTTTCTCAGGCTTAAGACATACAAGCGCGGGCGGCTCGAGGATTGCTATTACACGTCTTTCTCACCCGGAAGGAGCTGATCTGATTGGGTATCCTTGTCACATATCATGAGATCTGTGACCGCCTGTTGCAGCCTTTGAGGCCTAGCTCTAAAAAGTTATTTATCATGCAGTAAAGAAACCTCCCATCACATGCTGCTCTATTACCCTACATTCTTGCCGCATCAGCCTATTGAACCCCTAAATCTTGCACGAAACTACCTTGAGCACCCCCGGTAAACTTCGCAATGATTCCATCTTCACGAAAGCTCATCAAATACGTCGGAAATGTCAGTCTAGAGCATTTTACTCCTGGTCTCCGTCAGGTTGTCAAGGAATTTTGCGAGAAGCAAGAGAAAGAGGTGCTCTCCACTATTCTACATCTCATCTTCCCATCCCGCCCTTTAACATATGAAGCTCATAGATTATTTAGGATCCAAAGGTGAAATCCGCTGAGATCAAGGGCACTCGCCTTCACCAGTCTCATGACGACCCCAGCGACCCCAAACCGGTTATTTCGATTCGTTTCAAGGACGAAAATGGCAAGAGAATTGGTACTGGTCATGTGCATGAGGATGGAACTGGGCAAGTGAACTGGAAGTGAAATCCTCAGAGCATGACACGAGTCCGATGATGAGTTGCCTGAGCCCCCACAGAGAGAACCCTATGATGGAAGATATGTTCTGGCGAGATACAAGAGAAACTACTGTCATCGTAGTGTTCGTTTCCTTTTCTACCTTGGGTAGTATCACTGGGCTGCTGCCTTCCATGGAGGCAGCCGCTAAGAAAAGTCAATTTTGACTCTGACCCGGTGTCAACCTAGCCCTGCGAAGAAAAGCGGACTTTACGCTCCATATCATAAACCTTCAAGTGGGCCATTTCTATGTCCACTACTTTCTCCATTCCCTGTTGCATCTCTTCAGTGAGCACATCGTCTCCATCCTTGTGAAGTGCTGCCCAATATATTGCATCTATGTCAAAACTTTTCCTGATTCCATAATCGAACCAAAATCTTCCAGTTGGCCAAGAGCGTCGCATTCAAGAAGAGAGCAAAGGTGCATCAACAGCCTCTTTCAGGCCATTTCTCGCCTCCACCAGCTCCAAGGCGCGTACGAATTGCTCCATTCTCGGTACATAGCGGATCATGAACATATCCATCGAGTAATGTTCAAGCCATATGTCTGGGCTAAGTATTAGAAGCTCCTAGGGTGGGTCATATGCAAATCGTGATGGCATCGCATTGGTAAATTCGAGATCGTGAACAGCAGTGATTTTTAACGTGTCTGGGTTTACAAGCATGTTTGAAGGTTGCAGGTCGTCGCAATATAGCTTGAAAGGACCGGTGTCTTCAACGCAATAATGTTGGATTAGCTGCTTGAATCTTTGTCGTGCAATGAAACGCTTCTTCGCATCGTCTCGGCTCGTACTTATATTTCGTTGGGTTTGAAGATGAACCAGATGTTCTTCGGCGAGATGCTGTAGAAAAGCTTTCGCGGATCTGAATGGGGCGGTGGGAAACCTACGTTCTGGATACCCTGAAACTACAGTCTTTAATTCATTCATATTGTAGATTAGTGGCCTTTCGCTGACGATCCACTCATTCGAAGAGTTACTCTTTGATAATGCTCCGATTGTAGAAAAGTTCAATTGAGATAGTTGTAGGAGGTAATCAGATATTTGCTCGAAGATATAATCAAGTTTAATATCGTCTATATTGGTAGCGAGGATCAGACCATCCTGTTCGGTTGCCGTTGGCTGCTTAAGTAGGGAGGCTAACGAGATTCCGTCGACATAGTCCATGATCATGAATGGGCCGAGTTGCTGAGGGCTTTCATCGATCGTACCCCAACTTGTGACGCGAGGAATGAGGATAGAAGTTTTTTCGCCGAGAAATTGGAGAGTTCGAACTTCATTTATGACCTTTTCGTTTCTGAAATCTGTGGCTGTGTGGCCAGGTTTGGGGAATCGAATCACGGACTTGTGCCCTCCATCGCTAAATCTAACGATGAGACTTAGGTTGAATGAGCCTTTAAGATAGCCGTAGAACTCTCCAAGAGGTTTGCTCGGTCGGCGAGAACTGACAAAGGCGACAATCTCTTGCTTCGCATCAATGACCTTGGACAACCACGCTTTAAATTCCAGATCCCCGTCCGTTTCGGCCAGCTCATCGAATACAGTCATTTCTTCTATTAAGCACAGTCAAATAATGGGAGAAAACAAGATCTACATAGGGAGAGGAGAAAGGAGAAAACAGTTGTGCAGGTAACTTGCAGATGATGGAGAAGGACAATTACTTCAACGGAAGTTCGCCAGGAAGCTATACCGTTAATTGAAACAGTGCATAACCGGAGAGAGGCAGCTTTGATACTGTGCGTATGAAAAATCATTTCAATATATGTATTAAGAAAAAACGTGATAGTTTCTCTGTAAGTAAGGAGGTGTTCCAGTTCGAACCGCGAGTCTTAGTGTAGAGGTAATTTGCTAGTAGACGGCCAGTCGTGGCTTCGGCTCAACCAGAAGACGGAACAGTGAAACAATCTGCGAATTACAGCTGCGGAACCGGTGACTAGTATCATATCCTACTCCCAAGCATCATTCCGTTCGGTTTTCCTGTCTAGGCTTAGCAATATGGCCTTCCCTTGCATCTTGAATACCACTCCGCTCTCTCATCCTCCTCTATGGGTCATTCATTCACCAATCAAACATTCCACAGCATGTAGGCCTAGGGCTCGGAGTGTGACAAGGCTAGATGAAATGACTGTGGCTTCGCCCCACTCTGGAACCACTCCAGCCGAAGTTCCAGCCGGGACCAGGCGACTGTGCTTCCATTTGTTGTCAGCCATGGAGCTCTGCTGAACACCCCACTCGGAAGCATTTGAAAACCTGTTTTACAGTTGATCACCAGCTCGTGCCCTATCTTCTCCAAGGCCCTCACTGGTCACTTCGAGTTGCTTTACATTTATCACGTTACCTAGATTTCAGCATGACTGAGAGAGGAGGGGCATTCAAGAGATCTAACGACGAAGAAGAGGAGCAAATGCGCTAAGTAGCCGGAGAATCTCAGAAACGCCGAGAAGCGGCTAAAAAAGAGAGAGAGATGAGAGGGCTTGCGGAGAAGTCTGGGAAAGGCTCACAAGGACGTAGGAGAGGGGGAAGCTCCTCTTGAACCACCTGTATGCGCAGATTAAGGCCGGTGGTAAGTGATGTTGAGCGCACTCTGCCCCGTGAAGCTTTATCTAGCCTTGTACATACACTTATTAAATCCCACTTGGTAGAGCAAAGAATTTGGGGATACGGATGAATGAACCTAGCTCGCAACCGGATTGACAATTCGGCCTGCATTACAGTTATTTTGTAACTGGTCTGTGATGGAATATGGAATAAGCCACTCTGGGTCACATTCTTTCTGACTCAGTTCTTTCTAACTCCTGAATACATGACTCATATCAAGGCAACGCGTCAGTTCTGATAGGAAAGAACATTTTGTCGATAAGGAGTAATTTTCTAGTTTCTGGAGACCTTGAACTAACTGCCAAGTGCATCATTACCGATGTATTGTAAGTTTTCGCATGAACAACACTAAGTAGCATGGGCATGACCTCTTGGAGCACTTTCGCCTTGTCTGATTCTCCTGAGCGATTTGAATCTACACCAAACTTCTAGCGTAATTCACAGTGTATACGTTCAGATTTACCGATTGCCTCCCGTCCGATATAGGCTAAGGCTCGGTCTATGTCCTAATAAATATCAATCACCAACCATCACCGCACTATCTTAGGTTTTACGCACCCGGACACAGTGAAACGCAGAATCTTTAGATGTTGGTAGTGGGGATCAAAGTCTCGCATTCGGGTAAGGCAAGGATATGATTGCTTATCTTGGAGGTGACCCAAAAGAGGTTACGGCCTATGGATTGATTGCGGGTGCAACGTTTATTTTGTTACACACTGTTGCGTATGCGGATGAAAAGGGGGTTCCGTTTGATGCTGCATGATTGATTAACGGCGCTCAATATAACCAGTAAGCTGAGTGGAACACCTACGAATAATGTCACTTCTTGAACTGAATGTGAGAGCGGAACAGATTCGAAGGTTTTGCAATATTTGAAAGATGCACCAATGGCGGACTCCTTGGAGTAGGCTACGGAGTATGTATTCCCAGCAGAATTATGCACATTCATGTCGCCAATTGATGAGTAATGCACTTCCGGACTCTGACGTTTCTCAGACTTCGCTGATAGCCATAAATTCACCCCGAAATCTGCAAATGTCATCGTTCCAAGTCCCTGCATATTCACTCGTCGCGTCCTTACATCTTTCGACCGGTGAACGCGGATTGCCGGGCCAAGCACTGACCAAGTGCAAAACGATATCACCAAAATCCGTCCATTTTTCCGCACGAGAATGTACGCAAAGACCGAATACACGGAAAGAAGATATTTTGTGGGACATATGTGTCAAATTGTGAATTATCGATGGTGATGGCGTAACATTCCTGTGTTTCACGGCGGAGGACAGGCTAGGCAGACGGTTTCCTAATGTGGGAATTTGTTCGGATATTCGTGGCTTTGATTGGGGTCTGAGAGTGGACGTGAGGGGAGAAATGGATGTGAGATATTGCTTTGGGTTGTGATGTCGGTGAACGTCGGTATCCAACACATTTCGCTAACTGCCAGTATGATCATATGGCCGTAAGACGTTACAACTTCATATCCAAACTCCGTAAGACATCGGACCTGCCCGAAAGAACCCACAAACACAGAAGCGCCACTCATGGTCCAGATCCGAACAAACATGACTTGGAATTTGTGGAATTCTCTTCCACTCCCACTCAAACAGCCCCTACGGACCCCTCTAAAACCTTTCACCAATCAAGACAATGACAAAGCTGCCGACCAGAAAAGCATTTACTACCCACTAAGTAGCTCTGGCGCAAGAATTGGAGAAATAGATCCAGTCTCGAGGATGACATTGGTGCTTGGCATGCTTTGTGTCGAGTGCGTTTTGCTGGGGCATAGTAGGTTGCATGGGCAGGTAAAAAGCTAATTACTCAAAACCCACCTGTGGGGTTTATTCGGGAGATATAAGGGACATGCAAAGTTTAAATTATGATTTGTTTGATTATTATCGGTTATAGTGGGGTATATACATTGTTCGTGATGTCGTTACACATGAAATCCTCCTATTCTTTCTTGGAGAGTGTGAATGACGTTTTGTCTCCGGACATTATCAGGGCAGCTGTGCTTGGTGGGAGATTGATCATGATGCCATTGCAGATGGATACTGCAAGGATTGACACTCTGGTGAAGATGGAATGTTGTATCAGGCGTAGAGAATGCTTCTGCCTGGTCAAGGGAATGAGGACCCTGAGCGAGCTGGCGAATATAAAAGGCTTCGTCGTGACCATGATTTCAGAATTCGACTCTCAGCAACATCCATAGCCACAGATTCTCCATCTGACACCAAAATCCAACATCAATCCCATTCAAATACAAATATCCACCATGTCTTCCAAAAACAGCACTTCCAATACCTCAGGAGGCAAAGGCACTCCAATGACGAGCGATGCTGCTTCAAGAATCCAATCCACCCAGGTATGATCATTCCATGTGCAGCTCGACAAGTGAGCTATGTTGACCTTTTTTAGGCCACTGGAGGGAAGGACATGTCGTCCGGTGGATTCGCTGCACGCGCGCAGAGTGCTGCCGCCCATAATGATACTGCTGGTATTACTGGAGGGAAGTCCGGCGGGAGCAAGTAAGGCGGATGATAACGCAGTGGTCCGAACGGAGGGTTCTACCAGAAGATTAAGGTTGATAATGACTGTGAGCTGCGGGAAAGGTGTAGGCGCCGCCGGGGTAGTGTTTTTAATATAAACCAAGTCACTCATTCACACGCTGAACCCTTAGCTTATGAGGTTATCTTCTTCCTCAACTGTGCCTTGAGACCGTCCGTAAAGATACTCATATCCTTTTGATCTGCATCTGATCGTCAGTGCCCCTTCTCGACAGCGGTTTCTTTCCGTTCCGCTGGGGGCCAATTCGAGTGATTTGGGTGAACCAGTACGCGGTTTCCATGATCGATGTTATCGCCCTTGTCCCTTGGCCAATGCACTACTGCTGGAGGATAGGCTTCAATTTGGTAGCATAAGATAACAATGTCAGTTCAGTCTGTCATCGGGAAGCAGTTGGAGGTAAAGCTCTGCGAAGAAACTGAGATTTTTCATCCGGCAATCTTCCTCACTGCATCTGCGTAAAGCAAGTCTGTTGCAGAACCCTTGTCTCTTACATCCGCTCTTGGATCCGGCACAGTGGGCGCCGGTTGAATGGTATCGCGATAATCATCTTCAAATTCATCTGCCGACACGGTCATGCTGCGCCGTGGTCTGGCCCATGTGCTGTACGTCGGCGAATATGCACTCTCCACTTGCTGAATGCCCGATTTTTCAAGATCCGACATCCATTTTGGGTAGGTGTGCATGCTGCTTGAGAACGCGGGTGTGAAACGAGTAATGTCCCAGACGGTCTTTGTTGGGTCAAGGAAGTCGTTGGTGTTTCCGAAGGTAACAACACTTGCGCGTCGATCCGTAGACGACAATTCGACAAGTTTGTTGAGGACAGAAAGTTCTAGCTTCAGTTTTACGCTGTATGTGAAGCCTTTGACAGTTTGTTGTAGGACATGCAGGCTCATGAACTCGATCGCAAGCAGGCCAATGTCGAGAATGATGATGATAACGTTGATGGAGAAAAGTTGCCACATGACATGATGGGAACCTTTGCGTTCAGAGGTTCTGATGATATCCAGTGCTTTCCAGATGTAGAGTCCACTCAGTATGAATTCTTGTAAGCAGAATCCAACCATTTGAATTCGTTCAATGTAGTTGTAAGCAGATCCAAAAGGGCGTCTGTTGTCGCCAAAGTGTGACCCATAAACCACGACTATGGTTGGCGGAGTGTCAGTACGGACGGTATGAGGAAGGGAATGGGGAGGCGTACCAGCCGTGGAGCAATGAAAAACCAGTCCATCAATGATGATCATCCACTTCACCGCTTTCAAAAGCCTGCGGTGTCCTCCTCCAAATACGAGCCACAATCGACTGTAAAGAACGACTGATTGTCCAGTCACCATAAGGCTCCATCCGATAGTGTCGATTGCGATTCCGAGCGCAAATGATGCCAGCCTAAAATACTCGATCACGAAACCCAAAACATAAGGAATGATGCCGAAGCTAGCAAGCGCGAGTGACCAAAAGTAGAGTCCTCGGTAGACGTGAAATGTGGTGAAGACAAGAAGCTCCAGTTCGAGGGCATTGTAGAGGGCCAGGGCGGAACAGATGATTACGGCCAGGGTATTCGAGTCGTAATGTCCCTCGAACCGGTTATCAGGACTGGACATGCCACTCATGGCTGACGGTTGGCACGTGAAGCTCACAAACGCCCTCAAATCCGCATCGTCGTGGTGCTATTCGCCGGGTCTCCGGTTCTGATATCGTTCCCGACAACCAAAGAGCATGTTCTTCAGTCCTTAGATGGTAGAGTTTGTTTATGATGGTCGCAGAGAGATTGGGGAGGGGAGGAGGTGGCAGTCTAGACAGGACAGAGGTGGGCCTGATCCAAGACCGAGCGCCTGGTCAGGAGATCGTTTAACAGGCTTGCCGCTGTTGTCACCCTTGTCTGATGGGGCCCGAGACCACGGAAGAGACGGCTGGCGCAACAGAGGAGTGATATATGTCTCTTTAAGTGCTAGCAATCAGAAGGATTGCGGGGGACGATGCGATTTGCGCTCGCTAAACAATACCCAAAGAGAGATTTCCCACCACCCGCAGGAATCCCTCAGGAGTAGACCGCCGTGCAACACGAGCTCCTCTCCAACGCAGTGGAACAACACTATGAACTCTTCCTGCCAGTGAGCACACGAATGTATTGGCCGCCGTATCCTCAGCAACTCTGTCGCACCTCGGCGACTTGTGCTATGCGACGAGAATCGCGACCGCGTCATCCCGTTTCAGGCGGTCTAACGTCGCAACGCCTTGAGCACAAAAGGTGTGTGATATGAGGATCAACGGCGGCAACGTCCCGAGCACACTACTGACACCGTCGATGACTGACTGGAAAATGGTAGCCTCTAGGTTATAGATAACGCGAACTGTGCCATTAGATTTACCGTGTCTGCGCTACGGTCGATTGTGTGCAGTGAGCATCCTCCCGAACTGCGTGCGATATGCATGAGGAGGGGTGCATGTCTCTCCCCCAGCCAACACCATACTCCCATCATCTACCCGCCCCCTACTACTCGACCATGGTCCAAAACACCTTGCAGCTGTTGTACGATTGGTCCAAAAATCCTAGTTCAACGCGTCTGCCTTAGTTCTGAGCTCAACATCCTCAACCACCCTTGTATACAGCCCGCGGAACAATATTGACAACCCACCAAGACCTGTCACCAGCCCCCTCCACTTTCCCTCGACATTCCAATTTGTGATCCACCGTCCGCCACACACTCTACGCCTCTCCCGCGTAAATCCTCAAATTTGGTGCAATATTATTAGCTTGGGTTTGGAATCAGGCCACAAGTGGGTCCAAGCCAATCAGTGCGGCTGAAACGCGCCTCCAACTCTTGTCTGCCCTTGCAAGTGGCTTGGTCTGCAATTATCCCTTCTTATATTGACCAGTAGGACTTCGGCACTGCCAAATTCATCACACCAAGATCAAACTTGTGATTCCATGTCACGAAAAAAGAGCTGCTCTTTTCTTCATGCATATAGCTGTAAACAGCACAATATTCCAGTCCAATCTTTTTCAGTATTTCCGTACTGGACCTCGTATGGGTGCAACGGACTTCGAGTCAGCTTAAAGGTCGTTCACCGAGTTGCGCGTGTTGGAGTTGCACGGTGCATAAGAAATGGCGGAATAAATTCGAGAATAGTCACTTCGGAAGTGGCTAGTGGATTGGCAGCAATGGTGAATACGAGGCAATGTGCTGCTGAGAGTTGTGTAATGGATAATCAGGATTCCGGCGTTGTGCAACTTTCCACATACCAAAGATAGAGCTAGAGTTCCAACTCCGCCGTCAGTTGGTTCAAGGATGGGAACTAGAAGGCCTCGATCCTCTTCAGATTGGTAAAATTTGCCTGATTTCAAGTTTTTCATAGATGGTTCGATCTTGGGTTGGATTAGAAGTGTCAGCTACACCTGTGGTCTGAGCGCCGCCTTTTTGTGCCTTCGACCAATCGATTTGCCGATTGACTCAGTAGGAGATCTTGTTTGCTTACTATAAGCCTACTCCAATATTGTTCCACTGCATGTAGATATGAGACAGGTCTGTTTTCTTGTTAAAGACAACCAATGACTTCGCAGCGAATCGATGGGGAACGATGAGCGAGCAAGATTAGCTTAGGTTCTAGACCTCAGCCAATACATCTGACAGTCCATTGTCCATATGGGGTATCAGACCAGAGATGCTGAAGTGCGGAGTATCGTCTGCGCAACTGCGCAACGCGGAATTGTCAAGAAGGAGGTCGACTGGTAGTGCCTAGGGCACCTCGATCAAACCTGCAGGATGTTCTTCCAAGACTTTGTTCGATACAACTACAGATATCGGACTCATATTAGCCTCTGTATACTGCGCGCTCAACTATCAGCAAGGCGGATCGATGGAAACTATAGGTGGAGTGCGTAGTGCAATCACGTGACAAAACCATCAGCATGTCCCGGTCGGTAGGTCAAGCCTCGTCATGCCCACAGACCGTATTCAATTGATAGAAATATCAGAATTCCTATCATTTTGATCTATGTTACCTAAGAGTTCGGGTATTGAGGATATAGCACGAATTGCTAGGGTTGATAACGCGATCCATGCAGTGGAGATGTCTAACGTCATGATGCGCTTAGCCGTGCACCACCACTTCCAACGGTTCC
This sequence comes from Nigrograna mackinnonii, assembly GCA_001007845.1. Classification (NCBI taxonomy): domain Eukaryota; kingdom Fungi; phylum Ascomycota; class Dothideomycetes; order Pleosporales; family Nigrogranaceae; genus Nigrograna; species Nigrograna mackinnonii. The sequence continues at coordinate 117,442 of JGVQ01000333.1, forward strand.
GCTCCACAAACTCTAATCCAACTTCTTCTACTTTCCCACACAAACATTGCGTCTCATGTTTTACAAGATGCGGTCCATCTTCGTACTAGCCACATTGATTGGCATCGGCCAATGCAGCAACGAGCAGAAGCCCATCAAGGAAGAAGGCATCGCACAACCCTTGCTCGGCTTCGGAACCTGGAACCTTAAGGAATCCGCAGAGAATACGACAAACGCTGTTAGGATTGCAATCAACGCAGGCTATCGGCAAATCGATTGTGCCACTGCGTATGGAAATGAAATTGATGTTGGGAAGGGAATCAACGAAGGTCTACTTGAAGCAGGGCTAGAGAGGGAAGATATTTGGGTCACGAGCAAATTATGGAATGATTAGTATGTCCAGTTTCATTCATAAATTTCATCTGAATACGTCTTAGAGACTGATATGCAAACAAGCCACGCGCCGGATAGAGTAGAAGCCGGACTGAACAAAACACTATCCGACCTGGGGTTATCATACCTAGACCTCTACCTCATGCACTGGCCCGTTGGCAAAAACCCAGACGACAAAAAATATCACTACGACTACGTCAAAACCTGGAAATCCATGACCAAACTGCTTGCCACGGGTCGCGTCCGTAACATCGGCATCTGCAATTTCTCCCCGAAGCAATTAAAAGAATTGATTAAGAAGAGTGACGTCAAGCCTGCCGTGCATCAGATGGAACTCCACCCTTATCTTCCGCAAGATAAATGGATCAAGGCTCACCAAGCACACGGTATTGCAGTTACAGCCTACAGCCCTCTCGGAAACATGAACCCCACATACGGCGATCGCAGCCGTCGGAATCCGGAAACCCAATCAAAAGCTCCACTCCTTCTCGAAAACAAAGTCATCAAAGATATCGCGAAGAAGCGAAGTTGCACCCCTGCGCAGGTCGTTCTGGCTTGGGGGATGAGCAGGGGTGCCAGTGTGATCCCTAAGAGTAAGCACGAAGCGTATATTTTTGAGAATGTAGGTTCGACCACGTGTGCACTTGAAGAAGATGATTTGGCGCGGATTCTGGGACTGGGTGAGGAACCTACACGGTTTAATAATCCGAGTGAATCTTGGGGTGTGCATTTATTTCAAGGTTTGGATGATGCTTGATCATCTTGTAAATAAACCAGACTTGTGACTTGGAAGGTCTAGATTGTTGAACTTCAAGCATTATGTGAGAACTTCGGGCATATTTTTGTGTGATTTGAATCAATTTGATATTATTATCTGCATATTTGTCCATCCGCTGTCTATGGACTTGTTTACGTTGCTCTATTGTACTATTCTACATGAAATACGAAGGTTCTAGGAAGTGTGTGGGAGCTCATCTGTAGCACACAATATCATTGTTGCTTGAAAGGATGAAGGGAAAGGTAAGAAATGAAAAGCAGTCCAGAATGCTTTTGATGACAGAAAGTAGAGGAAAGAAAGAATGTAGGTGAAGCTTGCAAGAATTTGGCATAGAGTCTGGAGCTTCAATTATGTGCACTTCCGCTAGTACTTCACAATTGTGGCGTGCTTATTTACATATGTGATGAGCTTCCACATATAGGGGTTCTTCTTCGCCACTATGCCCCCACTAGTGACATTTGCATTCTCCCAAGCCGTCTTGTTTCCGAAGAGAATAAGCGTTTGCCTTGCCCGTGTCAGAGCTGTCGTCAACCTATGAAGATCTTCGAGGCACCCGAACGGCGATGCGGTTTCCTGTCCGCGAACGAAATCAATCAAAACAATCTCAGCCTCAGATCCCTGGCAATTGGCTATGGTGTCGACCTTGACGGAACCTTGGGGATTTGGAGGTAGAGCTCTGTTGATCTGCTTCCGGATCAGACTGGCAGACGCCCCGTAGAAAGAGATGACTTTGAGGTCGGATGATTGTAGTCCGGGACGTAGGACAAGTCCACTTGTGAGCTCGGCTATTGCCTGTGCCGTGTGTGTATTAAAACGCGAGTGTGTTGAATTTTCCTCGTCTTTGCCATCTACTTGTACGAATATGAGAGGATTGTTCACATCTATGCCGGCGAACCGATTTTTAAAGAAACCGGGAGAATCAAATGCAGCTCGAAGCTCGCGGTATATCCGTGGATCAAATCGAGCTTGATTTCCCGGATCCATTGTCATAGGCGACCCGGAGTATGTTAGATGATTCCCTAGATCGATAAGACCATTGCGTTGTCGATAGTTCCGGTGAAGCCGAAGCGTCATCATTGTTGGGTTTGCTCTAGGCCAGCGTTCCAGGATACTGCACTTTAGCCATTGACCTAAGGGATTTGCMCCTGCCTCTGCTGAGGGGGACTGGGGTTGTAGCTGATGAGGATCTCCGAAAAGAACCACGAGCCGGGGTCTATATTGATACATGGCCTCAGTAGCGTTTAGGTCGTTCAGGCAAGAGGCTTCATCAATCATGATAGCATCATAATCGACGCTGCCTCCGAACGGGTCTGCAGCTATTGAAGATGTTGCTGCAGCGACACGAGCATTGGCCAATACTCGGTGCACCATGGTATTCTTGACATCAGGCCAGGAGAAGCTCTTCTGGCCATCTGGGCCAGCCTCTCGGCGAGCTTGAGCATGTCTCATGCTCAAGTACAGCTTATTGGTTGCCTCCGTAGGAGCTGCCTGCGCAATTTCGTTCATTCGTTCTGACAGAGAACAAAACCTAAGGCTGCTGTCCATATCCCGGTCGTACATTTGTCGCGGCTCTATCACAACGTCTTGGCCCTGTCGTGCTTCGATTCGGCGGGCAACGGAACTCTCCATGTTCGAGGCGTGCCATCGAACTACATGACTTCGTAAGGCTGGATCGATACCATCCAAGACCCCCAACAAGGATCGTGTTGCATGATCGACGGTATCATTGGCATGGGAGATTAGAAGGACCCGAAAATCCATCATGGTCAATGCAGCGATGATGCAGGATTGCACAAAGGTCTTGCCAGCTCCTGGTGATCCCATTGCAGCAATGATAGCCCCCGGCACTCCAAAAAGAGCCATTTCAAACAATTTACATTGTTGCTCGTCCAAAGAAGTCTTGAGATTCGTGATGTTGGCGTTTATGCGACGAACATAAGCGTCATCGTACGTGTTGTATTTTTGGAAGTATAGAACAAAGTTCGGTGACATAGTCTGACTCTCGTTAAGCCTTGATTGAATAACTTTGCATAGTTCAAACCGATACTTTGGCTTATGCAGAGAGTTGATATCAATATCCTGACACTTTTGAATGGATAGTAGTCGGCTAGAATCCACAGGAACAGGGTCTGTTTTTAGCGTGCATTGGAACACTCCGACGGGCACAGTGAATTTTTTCTCGTCAACAATCATCGTAGCTGGGTAGTTGGCGTTTTGCGAAGAAAATAATCGTCCCCAAATTTTTAGCTTGGGCTGGGGCCCATTGCAGAAGATGGCGCTGATTTTAGTCCCATCCGTTGGCAGTGTCATCCTATGGTTCATCTTTGGGAAATGTATGCGCATAATCCACTTTCCGGAGTTGGATCGTTCTATGAGAACATCTAGCCATCTTCGACCATCAAATGTCTTAGTGACCAGCTGGCTATGATACAATTGCTCCCACAACCAAGCTTGACAGTATGTATCCTCGAGCAGGTTCATGTTGAACAGATGCGGATGATTCTCGATGTAGGACTGGTCGAACCAGGGACGTAGCCTGCCATCTGCTTGGATGAGCCAGCAGGGCATTGTGGGCACCTTGTCTTTATTGATAAAATTCGAGTATGCTCCTCCGAAGAAGGCGGCAGGGTTGTACAGCGAAGAGAATGAAGCTAGCCATGCATTCCGCGAGTACTTCAGATCATCACCGTCAGGGGTTTTGATCGTCGGGACCATGTCTTGCCTAAGCTTTTGCAGTGCCATAAAATAGTTCAAGTTCGCTCGAGCCCTAGCATCCGCTGCACTAAGGAATATTCGAATATTTATCGCCTCCGACATCATCGTTGTGATGAATTTCCGAACGGGTCCAGGAGGGAGAGGATTTTGTGGGTCATCTTGGAATAGCCAGCAACTACGACGAAAGGACCGAGGCGAGGTAGATGCCGGCTGCAGAGGCACTCGTAGCTCAAAGATGTCACCTTCTAAATTTTCACCTCCGCTTGGGATTGGGATATCCGTTCCATCCGGATCTCGTACAGCAGTGAAGGACGACTTCAAAATTGGGAGTGGTGATGGCCATTTGTACTGTTCACTACCGATGACTCCACCTTCCACTGGTCCGGTATAATCCACGTCAATGTAAAGAGAAGCATCGAACAATGGAGGGTTTCCGAGGCGGTCACCTTCGTGGGATTTGAATTTTAAAATAATGAGTGGTCTCATTGAGTGTAACTGAAAAGATACAGCGCAGAGCGCTGTTCGATCACCAATGCGTCCAATGGTTTTCGTCCGAGGACCCGGGAGGCTATCAAAACCAATGATGCAATACCGGTTGTGCATTGGACTGCCCTCGTATTTCTCCTTGTCTAGTGTCGGATCGTGCGTGTAAATATGGATATCGTGACCAGTCTTTCGCCTCAACCATTCCGGAACATTGCTATAGGGGGTGTTTTGTCTGGTTGTGGGTATAGTGCCAACCGAAGCTGGCAGTACGGAGGACGAAGACGGCGCCATGCCTGGAGAGCGTGACTAGGTTGGTTTTAACTGCCGAAGCAGAGACAAATAAAGTGTGATTGGAAGTTTTAATTGAACAAGAATGACAGCAACGATTGTATAAAGGAGGTTGCTAGTAGTAGGAGGTTGTGCGTTGGAGATTGTTGTGGGAGAGTTGGCGGGAAGGGGAGATGTGATATATATAGCGGCGGAAAAGTATTGACTGAGGCGAGACCACTCATTCACACCGCCGGTCTTAGTAATGCAAAGTGAAAAACGTTGCGCACTGCCTTTCACTGTAGTGCTTTTTCACAATGTCACACCGACTGTAATGAAAACATGGGACACCGCCTTGGGATCGTCGTCCGCAAACTATGCACAAACAAACGGTACACCAAATCTCGACACATAGAAACCCATAGCTACTCTCGAACTCGGTAAAATCTGAGAGTAGATTCATGAGGTCAAAGAGACAATTTTTTAACTTGATGTCGTCTCATACTTTGCCACCAAATCTTCGCAACCCACTACGGACTCCAACCGGACTACAACGTATCTCTATCTTGAGGCCGATATAACGAGAAGGTCGAAGATGACAGTTTTGTCGCCATTGAGCAACAGTAACGTGCCTCAACAATTCCCAGTTGAATGTCTACCCAAGATACAAGGGGTTACAACTACACAACGTTTAGTAATCTATATCAATCAGATATAGGAGAAAGAGCAAACAGGCAAAAGGCTATAGCACTACGGCTGCCAGCAACAAACTGCTAGGTTTGAAGACGAGACTCAAAGCCAGATATTATTTTGAGCCTCTAGACCCCTTTCCTGAGGAGAAGAGAAATGTATGGAAGAGTTCAAGTTGGCTCCGGTCAATTTGGGAGGGGTGTCTGGTTACCATGCTATCACAGTTGGCTTATTTCGAAGAGCTCTCCGACCCAGTGCGGCTGACAACAAGTGATGCGGTAAATATCAGGTGGGGGGCATTATAGGTAGCCAGTGAACGATGAAATTGTTTATCGGAGATGCGAAGATGGAATTTCAAGCAACAGAAAGTCAACTTTACTTTACCCCGAGCACTCAATCACCTCATAGTCCCTCACCAGTGGTCCAAGCACGCACCCTCTCTTCCATCACACCTCTCAAAACCAACATTCTCCACGCCCTCCCTCCTCCTGCTGACCTCCTTACTTGCTTTCTTTTATTAGGATAGAAGCTTACTTCAGGCAATCAACAATCTCTCGTCGCCTGCACTATGATGTTTGACTCTCGAACCTGTTGCTTCGGATCCTCTCACCTTCCCTCGCCCGTCTTGGTCAAGATCTCAATTGCCCTCCTCTCCACTCCATCAACTTCTTATTGAGGCCGGTGAAAAGTGGGTTTTCGCTCAAGGTTTCCCTGCGAACTCACCGCTCCGTCGAGGCCGGCAGACTGTCGAAGAGTCCCACGCCACACCTCTTTCACTATTGTATTTTACCCTACAATCGCGTTTGTATCCCATGAGGGCGTCTCTCACTATCGAATACGGAGTTATGCTACTCTGTTTCTCCAGCCCGGGCTCGTAAACTCACAAGCAAGGCCACACAGAGCTTAATTTTAATTTGGTTGGCGATGCATATATCCTGGCCCAGTAAAGGGGTGTCATTGCAAACGCTCACCGCCACTGGGGATATCAAGCCTATTAGATGTGCTCAACGTTGGTATTTATCTAGCGGCTATATAAATGTGACTTAAAAGCCCATACAACCCCACTTTATGCTGCAGACGTTGGCCTAGGACTTTACATTGCTCTCAGACATTCATCCACCACACCAACTCCAAGGGCTAAATCTGCGATATCGTCAGAGCAACAGGGAGGATGAAGACGTTCAGCTCGTTGTTCTGGTTAAAACCCCCGAAACGTAACTGGAGAAAGAGCCCCTCCCCAGGTGGCAAGCCGCCGACGTCGTTAAGCTTCTCGAAGGAGATCCAACTTACGAGGCCATGGCGACCGAATTCAGACAGTGGCTTGAAGAGCATCCAGAGGGAGATGAATTGACCTTGGGAGAGAGCGCTGCGGATCGTCGGATCGGGTGGATCATTGAGACGATCCGTCTGTTGGTTACTCACCCAGCAACCTGCGATGATTTCGTTACAAGAGTCGCGGAGACAGAGAAGCAGATTATGCAAGGCAGTAAGTACAGGTAGTTTCCATCTTTGAGGGATGATCTTACTAACGAGCTGTCATCATGTAGGTTCGAAGACCCCAGAGGCCCAGCCTGAGGAGATCAATGCGGAAAGAGCCGGTTCCAGGCTCAACATCGCCCAAGCTGCTCACGATACTCTCGTTCCAGGATCCATGGCGAAATTTGGAGGCGAATACCTCATGTATTCCATGTACAAGAATTGGCAACTCAGGTCCAGTAATGCTGCGAAGCGGGTCACATTCAATGAATACGTTAGGTTTGTCGACCACCTTCGGGATGAGGGGGTTCTTCCGAAAGAGGACAGAGGCCCGATAGAAGACGTGGTAGTCAAGCCTCCGGCCAAGTAGGATGCCGTGGATGGGAAAATGCATGGAAGAGATCGCGGTAGTCTCCCGAATTGAGCACAGCTCCTCCCAGCATTGGCGTACAACAAGTTGTAGTGGATGTGGGCACATTTCATGATCATTTCATATATTTTATCATAGTACTACTGCAAGAATTCAAGGCGACCTTCTCATAAGGTCTAATCAGCTCTTAGTTTGCTACGTGTGTGCTCTTTCCTAGTATGGTCGATAGGGAGGTGGATCGACCCATATTCGACTGACGTGTGAGAAACCATGCGAAATATCAAGTCGGTGTGATTAGACTGTACAATCATATCTACGTAGGGTGTGCGATGTCGGGTTCCCAAATTTCGTCGTTGTTCCATGGCCCCAGGATGGCTGTTATCTTGAAATCTATTTCAATTTCAATGTGAAATGAGATTTAAGCCATTGATGACGCATTATTACTTTATCGAATACTCTATGGGCAGGTCCAGTTGTTATTAGGGAAGGAAGTACAGATGACTGGAACCATCGATACAGCACGAGCACGTAAGGAAGGTCGGTTAGGTACCTATCTAGGTAGGTCCCATTCCGCCTAATGGCCCCATCACAATCGGAACGGAAGATAAAACCGAAGATACAACAGCATAAACAAAGATAGGAGAGAGTTAAAAAGTGATGCAAGCAATGCACTCATTTGATGCCAGAGATAAAAGATGTAATGACCCTGAACGACTAAGATGCTCCAAGAATAAGCGTTATTACCCCTAGATGCCCATGTCCGTCTCCACATTCATTTTCCTGTCCCTTAAGAAATTCGCCTCGGCTTGTTCAAGCTCCCACAGGCGGTTAGTGATCCCATCTTTCAGAAGTCTAGTTGTTTTCGTGTGCTGTAGGCCTTTATATCGGATATTGCGGAAATGTGGATACGCCACATGGACAATATCTTGCGGAGTGATGGCATTGAACGGGCCTTCCTCGACCTTGAGATCTCGCGGTCTATTTTTATAGGCTTTGAGGATTTGACACTGCGGAGAGTAGTCACTACCGCTCAACTGCTTCTCCTTCTTGGCCATGAGGGACTGGAAGTTACGACGGAGGACGTTGTACTCGTGCAAATCGGCGTCTGTCATCCGAAGGCGACGTAAAGCGGGGTCGGGGTCGAGCTCATCACCAGCAACTATCGGAAATATGCGATTAAAGAGGCGTAGACCTTTTTGACCCTCGGCAGCATGTCTGCAGTCGAAAGAAGCTCGGGAAAGTGCCTCGACCTCAGGGACTGAACGACGTATATGCTGCTACGATTTAGTTGTTGTCTTTACATGTATTTGATGAGCCTACTGGGGTCTTTTTGTCATTGAAGCCATACTTGAGGCTGGGGTCCAAATAGAAGCTGTCCTGGCTATCTTCCTCCATCTATGTTTAGAAACAGTCCTTCCGAAAGGAGGTTATACCAAATTGTGTAGGACGATAAATCCCAGGCGCTTATGAGATGTATAGTAAAGAACTTTCCGGACGGCGAGAGCGAGATGAAAGAAAGGCCTGAAATAGTTGTTATCAGAATTCAACAGCCGCTAGTGGCAACAGTGTGCCCCGAACTTCACCGCACATCGAGACGACATGTCTGATGGGTGAGCTATTCGCTAGACCGCACGATAGAATTTTTATCCCTCTCACTTCTTAGTCATCAATTTTCCTAATATCCCTCTCTGAAGCGACTGGTCTTACAAAGATTGTCTCTTCTCTGGCCACAAGTCCGACCACAAATTCGTCTATCTGTCCCTCCTCCACGAACGCGGGGATAGGCACCACCCCGCTGTGCCGAAGACCGGGGAATGAATTATCAATTCATTTCCACTAGGGGCTACGTTTGCAAACAATAAAGGCGAAAATTTCATAGAACTATGTTATCAACAATGATGTAATAAGCACTGGATATCAAACTAATGAAATCAGTATCGAGATAAAACTGGAATATCCTCCAAGTAGCCGTATAACATTTTACTCTAGAAGTATGCCGACAAAACGAATGGTAAGGAGGAGAGGAATATGAGTTAGCCAAGAACCTACAACAATCCAAAATAGTCTGCTCATGTGCTCAGTCCGCCCATCCTTTGTGGAGTCGGTGAAAAGTGGATACATGACAACGATCTGACCTGTCTTGACCGAGGACAAGGTACGAGTAGCATGTGTTGGAGATCAACATAACTGAAAATAGTTTTCCCTTCAAAGGGGGTAAGCACTCATAATAAGGGTATAGAAGAAGTTGGGAAATTACTTAGAGGACGAAAACGGTTTTGAAGAGAAAGACAAAGCCATTGAGTAGGGACAGATGGGTGTGTAGGATCTAATCTAACAGTTTTCGAGTGGGCATTCATAGAACAATAAGGATGCGCAAATTGATTCCGACAATGGACAATGATTGGTCATGGAAGAGGCAATATTCTGACGATAAGATCCCTCTGCACTCTCGTATTTACTTGCACAACGGCCTGCTTAGCGAAATATCAAGCAGCCAAATGTATGATAGTCATGAGTTGGGAAAGGAAACAATGATGGGATTGCTGTCTTGGTGAACATATTGCTATTAACATAGTCTGTGTTAAAAAAATAGTGACTCAAATCTCTGCCGTTCATATGATAACATGGCGAAATCTCACGCAACGGTCAGTCAGACACGCTCAACATACTCATGTGCAAACAAGCCGGATCAAGGGTGGCTATAGGTCAAAGCGAAACAAACGTTTTCATAATACGGTGATGCGTTGTGCCATCTTCCACACTGAATATTACAACGGGTTACCGGCAGATAACTTTGTTTCTCTGGAAAAATATTGGAGGTCGACTTCAGCATGAATTCAGGATTGTGTAAAAAAAAGTTGCATATCGTGTTGCAGCCTACGTACGCAAGCGCATTAACATGCTATGTCATTTCTCTCATCGATAATGTAGAGGAATCGAGGTCAGCACTGTGATATTCAAAAGATCCATCCATACCTCTATACTCTGAAATATACATTACATGTCTACATATAACGCAGTCAATATACACTCACCATAGTACGCTAACACCTTCACCTGTTTACTGCGTCAGAAAATTCAAAAAGACGAGTGCTTGATACTTCCCTCAGCAACTTCACCCAAGTGTCGATGGTTGTCTCAGAGGGACAAGGCCACACATGCCTTTTTCACCAACCAGATTCGCGGGGGTTCTACTTTCAGATCTATATCTTCTCACCACCGTCTTCCGTCTTTCTTAAACCTACAAGCAATCAAGATCGTTCTCAACCAACATCCTTCGGAATGACATAATACTTACCTTGAATCTACAGTTCGCAAGGCAACCAATCCATCTCCATATTTTGGACCTGTCTTTGCGGTTCTTACCAATAATTCTCAATCCAGAAAAAGTATCACCTTTCACAATCGATATGAATGTTGCTAATTATCTCCAGAATAACTATGGCTCCGAAAGAACACATTCTCACTTTTGCAGAATTCAAACAACGTAATGAGAACACAAAGCAGTTGGAGAAACAACAGCCGAAATCCAAGGACCGAAAATCTCAGCCACAAGTAACACACAATCCCGCAGAAGAAAAAGTTCCAGACCATCTTTGGCACCAGCTAGATGTTCGTGCTTTTAACGCGAAAATTGAAGAAATGTGCAGCAAGCTCATTGCCGTCCTGTCTTCAATATCAATCGACGATCCGGAGATTGAAGATTTCAAGAAGGCTGTAGAGAATGGACGGAATGGCCCAAAACTCATCACTATCGTCATCGCTCTTATCGGAAATCAAGGTGTAGGCAAGAGCACCATCGTCAATGCATTGTTGCAAGGCCGATCACTCGCCGATGTATCTGGCTCTAGTCGAGCATGCACCCAGTATGCCACGAGATACGAGTACAAAACCGGTGAAGCAGACAATACAACTAAAAGCGATGTAGTGATTAGCCTCATGGATGATGACAAACTCAAGATGGTTATTCAGGAGCATATTGACCGCTATTGGCAATACTTCGGCTCTGCCGCAGAAGAATCGCAGGACACAGAGAATAATTCTTTAATTCCGGGCGATTTTGACGAGTCCAGAGAGGCAAAACAGCTTGCTGAGACTGCAGCGGAGTTTTTCGACGTGATTTGTGGTACGGATACCCACTTGGGATCAGAGCTCGAGCTGCAAGCTCAAATAACAAGCGCAAAAGTTGAGAATGGAGAGCTCCTTGAATATCTACTTTCCAAAGCAAAGACATGCCAGATAGAAGCCGGTGCCGTCAACAGAAATATCAATTTTCACGACATTGATGACGATAAGCTTAACAATGTCCGAGGCAAGGTGTCCGACCTCTGGCCGCTCATTGACATCGTTGTCATTAGGACGGGCTCGCCACTGCTAAGGAGTGGAATTGTTCTTATCGACTTGCCGGGTAATCCCATGCCCTATTTTCTCGATTCACCCCATTGACACAGTATAGGGCTGGGGGATACAAATCAAACACGCACGGCAATCACGAATAGTTTCCGAAGACAAGCGGCTTTCGAACTCATTATCGCGCCACCAATTCGATTTGTAACGCAAGTGGACGTCAACGAAAACATTCAAAGGTCCATTAAAGCACATGGTGTTGAGAATACTATGCTTGTGCTTAATCAGATTGATGCAAGTTGCCAATCTTATATGTGGGCAAGCTGGCTAATAAAACATAGCGAAATATAACCGACAATGAAGAGGACATTCATGGCAAGATTTCACAATTACCGGAACATCCACTACCTGAGATAAAAGAGCGAAGAGATGAGCTTGGAATCGCGGACGGGGCCTCAGATGATGAAGACGAGGAAGTAGGTAGCTATATCGAGTACTTGGATCGCGCAGAACGAAGTGCATACGCACACTTCAAGACCGAAGAGGAGGCAAAGATGATGCAGGAGAAGTACGGGGAGGCCTTGAAAGTTTTCTGCTCATCCGCGTCCAATTATCTGAGGTGGATGAATCCACGTCGCCGAGCGGTTCCACGGTTAAGCCCCATCATGAGTGGCATTCCGATGATACGTAAGCACCTGCTTAGCCTCCCCACCGAAAGGAATTACCGTATTCACTATAACTACGCATTTCGAAATGTTCCAGATCTTAGTGAGATGATTAATCGCATTTGTCGGAAGCATGAAGGCGGGGATGGGTATCAGCAACTTCGAAAATTGCTCACCGCGCAACGATCTAAGTTCAAGAAAAGCATGAACATAAAGAGTTCTAGTGCTCTCGCCAATTTGGTGACTCGGATTGTGCCCGACCAAGCTGGGAAACAAAATGTTTTGGAAGCAGTAGGGCACGCATTGACTACGTGGGATGACGAGATACCGTGGAACACTTACAGCAAGACATTGGGGGACTACGGTATTCCCCAGAAGAGTCGAGCGAAGAACTATGTGGGAGCTTCCGTTAATTGGAACAAAGATCTTCTTCACACCATAGAGCCGGATAATACTCGAAGATTTCCATCCCAGCAAGCTTCACGATTCGTCTCCAGCTGGAAAGATCGCACAATGAAAACATCAGAACACTCGTGTTCGGAGCTATATTCTTTCGTTGAAAAATTTCGAATCGAGACTTCGAGCTTAATATATACATCATGCATCGAAGCCGAACTAAAGTCACGCGTGGTTCAAGCTTGGGAAAGGGCTAACAGTGACATTCAACAATTATCACGCGACCTCCCAAAGCCCATGGCTACAGCCATTACAGAGACCCACAGATATGCTACTACAGAAGAAGATATACAATGCATGATCGCAAAATTGAATGCGAAGCTATATCGGACTGCGCGTGCGGAGCGTGGAGGTATAGGCACTCACCGCCGACAGAAGGAGGCTCTGATTGCCGACCTTCTACACAATAACTCAGATTCGAAACATTTTCTTCATCGATATGAGACTACGGCTATGAATGAGATGCGAAATGCAATTACCGCCGTTCTCAATAAGTTCCAAGACAAAGTGGACAAACACCTCGAGGAGTTCATGAAGATTATGGAACGGCTTCTAGTCACTAATGAATTCCGAACGGCTGCCCATGAGAAGGCCCGCGTAGAGTTGGAGAAGGCACAAAAGGATTTCGATCAGAACCTTCTGGAGGTGCAACGGATGTTCCCTGGATGTGCGGGGCAGGAAGATATCGAAGTTCACAGGCCTGTGAAGAGAGTCAAAACAGAGTCCACGAAATGATCCTAGCACATCATTGCCTCTATTGAAATTTCTCACTAGCATTTTATTTTTCCTTTCATACTTGGCTTTATTTCTTCCATTTTCACAGACAAATTATTTCCTTTTGGCCTTCCCATTTCTGGGGCCAACGCCGCCTCTGGAAGAGCTCATATACGAGGAGAGGATGGGGATTTATCATCTGCGTTTCGACTTGGTCAAGGAGTCTTGGTAGCAATGTACGGGATATTGTAATCCTTGTAATTCTATGAGTGATGCTTGCTAAAACTCTTCAAGGAACAACCAATCGACAAAGTAAAAAAGGAGCTACGAGAAGCCCTCGCTGTATTGCAAGACTCAAAAAAAGGTAAATGTGACTGGGATATCAAACCCCCCATCCAGTATGTACCCAAACTCCCGTACCCAGTCTCATCATCTTCTACAGAAAGCGCTGGAAATGTATGCAAGTGTCTCAACCACGTCTCAATTCCCCCCAGCTCTCCGCCGTCGCCTGGACTCAACGAGCGACCAAAGTATTCGCTCGGCAATATGATATCATAACACGCATTAGATTATGCTCACTCGTCTTTGCAAGCTCGAAACCCGTGCTTCCAAAGAATGGCATTCGTCTTCCTTACGATTCAGTTCGCGCTGTAGAGCCTCCTTCTCGCTTCTCAAGGCCTGCATCCTTCCACCAATCTTCTCGCGATAGCTGGCATGTTCCTCATGTAGGGCTTCCATGCGAGCCCAATCCTGTGCCCCGGGACCAGAAGACGCAACAGCGCCTCCAGCCCTCAAGCGAGCGATTTCAGCGTCCTTGGACCGTACCTTGGCTTCCATGTCCGAAACAGTGTCTTTCCAGGCTTTGTGTGCGGTCATGCGGTTCAAGTCGTCGATGTTGGTGCTGCTTCCGGATCCACCCTTTAGGTTTTGGATCTGGGAGAGAAGGTCTGCGTTTCTGCGTTCTAGCTCCAGAGTTCGCTGCTCAAGGGCGGCGGATTTAGCGACCTCGAACAGGTTTGTGGTATCCCTCCTCTCAAGGAGTATGCTACCTGGCCTTCCTCGGGATGGGCTAGCACGACCGTGACCAAGTGCCGCACCTTGAGGCTCATAGCGGTCCAACTTGCGGGTAGCATCAGCAAGCTTGATGCGGAGGACCTGGACATTGACGAGGTCCTCATCACGGAGCTTCGTCATGCCCTCGAGTTCTCGACGGGCCTTGGCGAGCATACCCCGGATCTTGATGTTGTTCTCGACATCCTCGTCTCGGAGAGCCCAGATGGCCTCATGCCTCTTCTGCCAGGTCTTCTTCTCTTCCCTCAATTGCTTGAGCTCCTTGGCCATTTCCTCGTAGTCATCGGGAGTGACGGACACGACTGGGTTCTGGCGCTCCATAAAGACGAGCTTGGACATGAGAGAAGCAAGCTGGGTCTCCAATGGACCGGGAACGTGAGGGGCGGCAGGCCTTGCATCTTGCTTGACATCACCGAGTTTGTCCAACCTGCGAGGGAGGGAAGTTGGGGTCTTCTCGGGATATTCGTAGTCGGGCTCGGAGTCGTTGAGGGTCGACGTGCGGGATTGAGTATCATCGTCTGGCGAGTTCTCACCAGGTCCTTGCTGGTGACGATGTTGTGTCCTGAGTGGTGGTGGAGCACCAATCTCAGCAACAGGAGAGTTGGTGCCGAATTTCTGGCTCAGTCTGCCTACAGCAGAGCCGGATTGCTGGCGTCCTGATTGCCACATAGCAGGCATGGTGTTGTCTCCGTCTTCGGTAGCGGTGTCTGATGACTGGTCTGATTCGTATCCTTCAATACGAGATTGGATTTGTTGACGGGGTGATACCATGGACTGTTGTCGGCCTACAGAGTGAACCGACGCAATAGAGTGAACGGATGGGGTGCGCTGAGGGCGAGAAGGTGCGCGGCTGGCAGTCCACATTTCCTGTTCAAGGAAAATAAAAGAAGGGAATCGTTCTTCCTCCAGTGAGAATTATACTTTCGGCTGGTATTGCACCCGCGTGTCTCAGGGCAATCCAATCAATGCGAAAAGTACTTTTTAGGGGGGGATTTGAAATTCAAAATGGATGACGCGCAGTCTGGCTGAAGCCGTGCCCTAGCTTTGCTTTGAAGAAAACTGTCTGGATTCTTCAAAAATCGGCAGCGCATCACGGTCTTTTGAGACTCATCGTGTGAGGGGCGCAGATTTTACGGATGTAGTCCTGAAACACTTTCTGTGACCCAGGGGCCCCCTTGTCTGGGCCTGTGACCTTGGCGCACGCGCAAGAGCGGCTAGAACGGAGATCTTCCTAGATCCTATCGTGGTATTACTTTGTCAAACGACGAATGGGGGCATGGAAAGGTGCTCACAGTGCCTGTGGCTGTCGGTGGTGATTACACCTGTTGGTAGTCTACGGTGTTCCGAAGTCCGTCGGAAGGTCGGAAATCCACAATTAAGTCCCGAGATGCAGCGGCGAACAACTTGTGGGTGGCTTCGGTGCATATTCCATTATCAAATTATCCAGGGAAAATAATTATTCCACGAGGGGATCGCATTTGCTTCCTTGGAGTGGAGATGGCAGAAGAATCGCAATGTAAAAATTCGAGGTTCAAGGTCCCGCGTAATCGCACTTGAAACGTGAACAGTATCGTATCCGAATTCACCCGCAACACAAGCAGTGTTCTCGAACAGACGAGATGGAGTCCAATGCAATGCATGCTTCAGCCGCCTAACTTCGGAGTTGGCTATTGTTTTTAAATGCCGTGGAGCCGCCTCACGGTTCGTGCGCCGCCTCCCGCACGGTTGTCATTGGTTTCGCTACCCGTCTGCGGGAGCACCCAGGGGATCTTGGGTGTGATAACACATGAAGATACCAATAACAGAAGTAGTACAGTCGCTGTGGCGCCTCATAGGGGTTTCCACGATACTGATCTCATCTCCTTGATGCAAGTGAGAATACACAAAGAAGATATTGGGTACCGTGAGTGATACTGTACGTACCACAGTTGTTTGATTCAGCTTTTCGTTGAATCAGCTCTGGAGACGATCAAACAGGAGTAGCGAGGAAGATTTCTACGTTCCTAATGGGAAAGGTTGGAATGGAGACCGAACAAGAGTCCGGTGTCCGTATGTTTAGGAGAGGCTGCTGGCCTATCGTAACCGGACCTGATGTCAGCATTAATCCCTTGCATGCTGACAAGCGCACCAATTGGGGATTACTGTTTGTATACTCGATTGTAAAGATCTATCTTGAGGTGGCACGATGGGTACATAGACCGGGGCTTATTCTGCGCTGTAGCTCATCCTATTCTCCGCATCTTCGTAAAGTAGGAGATTAAATATTTTTATCTACTCCGTACTTAGGAGTACCTGCTTGCGGAAAAGACTCGGAAATAGATTTGCAGAAAAGATGTCGTCTAGCCGTTTCCGTGATAATGGTCGCCAGTCTTCTACAGATGAGGGTCTCCCTTTCCAGGCAGCGAATTCCACGGGTGTCGAGCCCATAGTTGTCGGGTAGACCTTCGTGGCCTCCGCCGTAGGCCGGAAGGACACCTTTCAATGCTGCTGCGTTCGAAGCGTCGGTATCATATCCCTAATTGCGTTTGACTATATGAGTCTCTACCGAGTCGAAGGTCTTCCTAACTAGGGCATTCTGAACATGAATCATTTACAAGTAAGTTTTGCCGGGTCTAATGACGGGCGGGTGGCTCGCTTTAAATCACGTGCACCAACCACGCACGCTGGGCATTGATAGGTGCGCGCTCATCATCCCTATTACGGACGACGCCTATGCCAATAGTGGTGATATATCGACATCACGATATTTAATCCTACAAGTTGCGCCTATGTTGAACTGCTCTCTAGCAAGATCCTTCCATTGTCTTCCGGCTCTTCGTCCGCGTAGTACATATCCGCTAATCGTCCGGGATGGCTCGCACGATACGCTGCCTGAGGAATCGAACTTATAAACAAACAGTTCTCTAATATGTATGAGAAAATTTAAACGATTCCTCAGTGTTTATCAAAATGGCTTCAGAAAATCCAATTCCAACTACCATGAAGGCATGGAGCTACTCCAAAGCGGGCCATCACCGCCAAGTCTTGTCTTTGAATACCATACCAACTCCCAAAATTTCTACAGACACACAGGTCCTTGTCAAGGTAGCATATTCCGGCCTCAATCCAGGAGATCTCAAGATAATGCGGCTCCTACCTTCGCTCATACGTGCAAAGAATTCAATTCCGGGTATGGATTACTCTGGAATAGTGGTCGCTAAAGGCGACAAAGCTCCCGCGGAATTCAAGATTGGGGACAAAGTGTTCGGAGCCTTCGATATAAATGCTCTTTTTCGGGGAGATGGCACATTGTGTGAATACATCTTGGTCGATGGAAGCGGGAAGCGGGAGATGATAAAACATGTACCAGAAAACGTCTCCTTGGAGGAGGCTGGATGTATTGGATGTGCTGGATTCATGGCGGTCCAGAGCTGCAAGTATGGTGAGATCAGGGAAGGAAACGGTTATCGCATCCTTGTTAATGGAGCAAGCGGAGGATGTGGCAGTTTGTTCCTCCAGGTGGTCGTTGCTCTGGGTGCAAAAGAAGTCATTGGAACTTGTTCAGGTCCGAATGAAGAGTTGGTAAAGAGCCTGGGAGCATCCAAGACGATCGATTACCGCAAGGTTGGCCCACTGCATGAATATATTACAAAGGAGTATGGCAAGGATTCGTTCGACTTCATCTACGACTCGATGGGAGACCAGGAGTTGTATACGCACTCTCCGTCATACTTGAAGAAGGATGGTGTATTCATGAATATCGGCGATTACATGCACGGAACCTGGTGGACGATGTGGTATTGGTTTGCAAATTATTGGTGGCCAGCGTGGCTGGGCGGAACGCCGAGAAGATACATCATGTTTGCTGGTGATTCGGACCCAGAGAGTTCGGCTCAAGTGGAACAGTATGTGAGGGATGGAAAGCTACATGCAGTCGTTGATAGATCATTGCCATTCGCGGAAGTTTCCGAGGCCTATGATATTGTAGGCACGAGGCGATCAAGAGGAAGAGTGCTTATAAAGGTTTCTTCGGGGTAGTCGGTGCAGACGATACTTACAATACATCAGGCCAATGGCATGTTGCCAAGATACTCAGGATAGTTGCTGCACCCGTTAAGATGAACCTACCAGAGTTTAAATTTGCCCATGTATTCACAATCTCTCTCATCTCTACGCCTTCGGCCCATTTTCGTGCTTTCTTCGTTGCTGTATGGACATTGACATGCGGCATGGGCCCAGTATTCTCGTTCATCTTGAATCCCTCATCCTCCAATATTTGTTGTACCTTCCATTTGCCTGCCCCGTTGATGTTTGGCTCGAAATACAAGATCGTGAGGGGCATTATACTCCATGTCAAAGCCGCCGCTGCCCCATAGAGTAATCTTAGTTTCAGTGATCTCGAAAAGTATGCGAGTAGAGCGTTGGTAAAGGTTCCGGAGATGATCAACGGTGGAACAAAGGTTGGACCATATTGATAGGCTTGAAGCCACTGCTTCGCGAGAACTCGAGGTGGCGCATGCGTGACTAAAGGAGGTACGACTATGTTGCTGTAGGCAAAGGTAAGGCCTAGGAGATCAACACAGATTCTGGAAGGAGGAATTGTGGCTAGGAAAACGCATACTGCTGTAGATAGCTGGGGTTGTTATTCCAACCACCTGGGCGACACACAACGGGAGACCTTGCTGAGATGTAGCTGCGGAAAACATGGCAGGCTGAGGATAAGTGTCGTGAATGTCATTGCTGCCCATGAGATAGAATCATGGATGAGCGGCTTACATAATTGGTGGCGCTTGGGCCACGCGCTATCGACGTTTCATGGACCCCTGCCCCGGCATGCAGCCCTGCCCTGGTGACGCGCGCTGCACGTGGTGCCGTGGCTCAGCGTCATCAACTTCACCCTTCGCCGAACTTCTTAACCTCAACATGTCCATTATACCATGCCGTCGAATGGCTATTCGAACTTTTTTCCCCGGTGCGTTGGCTTCGTTTGCTTTATAGTCCTTCTCTTCTCTGGCCTCTCGGAGAGTCTCGACCTATGGCGTCATTCCAAGGCACCAGCCCCATCCGCACCACCTGCGGGCGGCGGCAATTTCAAGCATCAGCAGGCTTCTCAGAGTAATGGTGTAACTCTACGACACGTCTTTCATCATGGTGCTGGTCAACCGGGACCGCGAGCCAGAAGGCTGGATGTTACTCCCCAGATAGCGCTACAGGCAGCTGCTGCGGATCAGCTTGGGCCATTTCCCATCAAGACGGCGCCGATAAGCATTGATAAGTCCGCGATACGACAGCAAAATTCTCAGTTTCCCATGTCCCCTTACTGGATTTCGGAGGAAGTACCGGGTCCTGATGTCAAAGACAAAGAAACCGTGCTCAACTTCGCAAGGATGTCTGAGGATGCGTACAAACCTGATCCATCCGACCCGGAATGGCTTGACATTGATAAGAAATACAACAACTCTGTTCCATTTGGTTGGGATGATAGTGGTATCCGCGGTCAAGTATTCGCCGACGATTCCAACTCGACCATCATTCTATCACTGAAAGGCACTTCCGTTGCCATGTTCGAAGGTAACGGCACGTCTGGCAACGATAAAGATAATGACAACCTCTATGGCTCCTGTTGTTGTGGTCAAGGTGGACCTTACCTCTGGCGAAAACCGTGCGACTGTCAGACTGGCACCTATACTTGCGACCAAAAATGCGTCAAGGAAGAATTAAGGCAGCCAAACAAGTATTACTCGGCCATATCAGAACTTTTTGAAGAAGTAGTCCAGCTGTATCCGAAATCAAACATCATTACAACAGGTCATAGTTTGGGTGGTGTTCTTGCTTCCTTCATTGGGTTGGAACATGGCCTGCCTAGCGTCACATTCGAAACCTACCCCCAAGCCCTCGCGGCAGCACGTCTCGGATTGCCGACCGCTGGAGATCTTTCTCCTCTCCGTAGGAACACTGGAGGATTCCACTTTGGCCACACTGGTGACCCAATTTTCATGGGTACATGCAATGGTGCAACTAGTTTCTGCTCAATCGCCGGCTTTGCCTTTGAGACAATCTGTCATACAGGCAAGAGGTGTGTATACGATGTCGTCAAAGACTGGGGCTGGAGGCAAAGCACAAGTTATCATCGTCTGAGGTATGCCATGGATAATGTTTATTCGCAGTATGAGGAGGCTGCTCCTTGCGAGGATGAAGACGTGGACTGTGTCGATTGCTATCTATGGAAATTTGAGAACGGGACACATACGAAGACGTCGACTAGTACATCAGCTACAAGCACGTCGACCCGAACAAGGACCGAAACATGCAAAACACCAGGGTGGTGGGGATGCAACGATGAAACGACTACGTATACCGGTAGCTCTACTACCACAACAAGTTCGACTTCGACGAGCACTTGCAAGACGGTAAGATGCAGCATTTAACACGTTTCCAATCTTGTACTGACTCAAATAGCCTGGGTGGTTTGGCTGCAAGGACGAAACTACCAGCACAACTACAACGTCAGGTGGTGCTACGACAACAACTTGTACAAGCAAAGGTTGGTTCGGTCGGTGCCTGGATGACGCAGTAGCAACAACGACACCAGAAGCAGGCGCCGCATACTGGAGAGCTGCGGCTACAGCGACGCAAACTCCCTAGTCTTTCCGTCATCAGTACCATCGCATATAGATATTTGGAGTTATTGATTCTATCTTTATTCATCCCCTACATCACTATCGCCGAATTGTGAAATCTATGACAAGGGCATACAACTGACTTCGAAAGCCACCGTCTAAAGTTAGGATTGCCCAACAACGCATTCCTTCAAAATGAAATTCCAAAAGAAAGCAAAGATAGTAGCCATGTACTCCTCAGGGTGACCGAAGAATCAGAAARGATGTTGATACAGTATAGATAGTTCCCAGCTTCGCTAATGCTCACAAAAGTTATAGCTCCCAAAGTTTGACTCCAACAAAGGCATCAATTTAGTCCGCTCTTTCATCAAGTCCAATCTCAGCTTCTTGGCTTCTTCCAAGCCCATGGGCCATTCACCAATGTTATCGATGATCATATTGGATAATTCCGCAGGCAGTCTTTGCTCGAGGGCCACTTGATGATACCCTTCAGGAGCCCACCAGTCATGTCGTTGCGGCGGCACATTTCTTGTTGATAGAATTCGATAATGAGGGTCAACGAGCCACAGAACAAGGAATCGCCTGTGACCTGGCCTTGATGGGTCCTCTAATTTGAACGGCTGAACGCAGTGCTGGAGGGTATTTGGAAACGTGAGGAGCCGACCTTGACTTGTTGAAATGCTACCAAGATCCTGGACAGCCCGTTCATCGCCCAAGTTTTCGGTGCCAAATACCTCGCATAATTGCTTGTGCTCATACTGCTCATACTCAAAATCCATCCGGTCCAATTGTGCTTCTTGTCGGAAGCGAATGCGTGATTCCGTAGTATTCTCCACATCGTAATAGTAAATAGAGGTTGCTGCAATATGCTCGTTACACATGCCTTCGATATGCCAGCTTCCGCCATCGTAAGAAGGCTTCTCGGGTGTAAGTTCGATGCTTGCTAATTTAACGATGACTTGAAATCCTCGGTCGCGCAACACCTCGTTGAAGTGTATAAATTGGGAATCCTTTGTCTCAAAAGCAGGGTTTCCAAGAGAAGGATTTCCAAATATGCCATCAGAAGTGCGGAAGGCATGGGTGCCATGTTCAGACCTCCATTCCTCGAAGGAATAGCCATCGCCTGCTTCAGGGTGCGTTGGCTTTCGAATCCGGGCCCATTTCCAATCGATCAAGGAGGAAAAATGCTTACACTCTTCTTTCCAAGTTCCATTACGCCATTTCTCCCCCGCTTCGGCCTCCTTCGGGTCAGCGTCAGAATCTGAGTCTGTCTCGTAATCTGGAAGATCCGGTTGCTTCATATACTCCTCGATGTTTTCAATCAACTTGTCATACTCTTCGTCTCCGAGCTTCGATCGTGTTGGATTTCCTCTATAATCCTTCGGCAAGAATTCAGGGTAAGCAGGGTCCCATTCAGATCTATCGGTGAAGATACGCTGTTCATCTCGCTTGCAATATGCATAGACGAGGACTTCGTTCCATGGATCTATGGAAAGACTGATCAACTTTTCGATGATGTCATACAGCTGCTTGTTCTGCACCGGGTGAAGATTGTTGATGTATGAAGTTATCTTCACATCGTTGCCGGCATCGCCTCGAAACTCAACTTCGCAAGGAAGCCATTGAAAACCGGTCGACCATTTGGAACTGTTTTTGATTTCGTGTCCATCCCAGGTCCAGAACCTATTATTTTGGCGATTTGATTCTACTGGGCAGGCAGCAACTGTTCCCTTACCACATGAGTCCAGCACATTTTCAAGACCGACTCGACCACCCTCTTGAAGCACTCTCGTTTTGCCATAAACGAGAGGGAATAGGGACGGATGGACCAGATTCAGCACCTTTCCATCTGAATGGGGATGCCAGTCCTTCTCCTCTTCTGGCACATTCAACAAAGGCCGAACAGCTTGCACCAGTTCCTGTCGCAATTCTTCACTCACTTTGTCGGACTTGATGCACCCGCATGGTCCATCGTACGCAGCAATATACCCCGTCTTTTCATACTGAAGAGCCTTGTGCCTTAGCTCAGCCAAGCACCATACCCAACAATTCTCATTGATCCAAGGCTTCAACAACGCTTCTTGGTGCCACTTCTCGACAATCTCATCGTCAAAGATCTTTGTATGCCAACTCGGCTTATCTGTAAGTGCGTTCATGAGTTCCAACATCGAAAGCTCGCGAACTGTGTATCGACAATCCATGCACCAGTCATTCGCCCCATGCGCAAATCGAGAATAATAATCTTCGAAAGTGAAATCGACCTGTAAACCACCGAAACCCGGGACAATGATTGGTTCGTCGCCAGTGTTGGTCATGCGATCTTCGAGCTTTGGCGGGCGTGCATCATGTCCCCCCCCTGTTTCGGACATCTTGGCTCGTTGAAAGATATGCGGAAAAAGATATCAGGTATCTATGGCAGTATACTCAAAGCTTAAGAGGGAACTGGGTCACTACTTATATTCTAGTCCGGTCTGTCAAGGTCGCAAGTGTAGAAGGCTACGATGTCCGATTCGGTTTAGCAGCAGCTTGGCGGGTGTTGTTGCCTTCCTTTCTCACGCGGCACAGTCCAATGCAAGGCACTCCCAAATGAATCCATCAGGCAGAACGCGGTTTCGCAGGATCTTAACAGGAATGGGCCTGTTACGCACGTAGCTAATTCGCGAGGATCATCAAGAATTTTAATCCGAACTTACCTAGCCGAACCCGCTCCAGATTTGGATCTATGCTCACCGCTCCTAGGCATGCCATTTAACGAGATAGTATGAGTCTACAACGCAAAACTCCCTACAACTTCCAAAACCTTTTCGGGCATGCTCAAAAATGGACTATGGCTTGATTCGCACGACCTCTCTTCAATTTGAAATCCAGAATCCTTGACCTTTTGGACCATCATCTTCTGGACTTCCAGCGGCAATGCTTGATCTTTTTCACAATACAGGTACACAACAGGATGATATGAGTAGGCAGTCTGTGTGATTGGCGTATGCTGCGCAATAGTTGGACATTTGATTAATCCATTGGCCCATTTCTCTTGGTCCTCCACGGATAAGTCGTGATAGAAGAGATGTTTTGGATCATCGACCATGCACATGCCATCGCCCTACATTTATACATCAGCAATTGTATGCCATCGCAAGTTTTCCCCTCTAGACTTACATAGCATTGTATAAACGGTGGCAAGCTCCCAAAAGCACTAGCCAAGCTTCCCCCAAGTGGTAACACGAACGCACACATATAGATCAGCCTCAGCACACCTCCTTTCTTACCCTCATTCATTCTTTTCTGCAAAGCAAATTTCTGATCGACTGCTTGCGTGGATACAACACCTCCGTAAGAATGTGCGACAACGATGACTTCCTTTTCTTGGCGTTCGATGAGGGTCATTAGTTCCTCGCGAATACACTGCGCATCATCCGTCAACCCTATCGGTGGAAACTTTCCAACGCTTGGTTGTAATGGGCATGAAGTCGGGTAGCCTTTGTTCTCAAATACTGAGCGAACAAGGGCGAAGTGGTCCGGCGTGTGCCATGAGCCATGGACGAAAAGAATCGTGGGTTTTGGATCGGACATTTGTAGAGACAGGGCGATGTTTGCGGTGGATAATTGTCGTAAAACTAGATCAAACATCTATTTGGCTATGTGGAGTATTTATTGTCTTGCATCGGTCTTATCGGACAACTCCACATTCTGATTTGCGATCGATTGGTGGGTCTTGAAAGGGCCGATCCGCAAGGCCCCCATAAGAACTAGGCGTTAGGATATCAAGGAGCAATATGCATACTGACCGAATCGGGGATTTGGTTCAATGTACTTTACGTATATCTTATCAACGCTAAAAACTGCAGCCAACAAATAAAGACATTTAGATGACAATGCTCGGTTGAGGTCTTCGACCTAAACCTTACACCATACGATGACATATCCCCTACCGACCTTCCCAGTACCCAAATACAATTCTTCTAGCTTTCAATCTCCTCAACAACACACGCCGTCCCGTACGCACAAACCTGAGCAAACTCCATCAACTCACTTGTATCGAACCGCATCGAGATAATCGCATTCCCACCTCTAGTAATGCATTCCCCCACCATTCGCTCTACTGCATGATCTCTCGACCGATATAAGAGCGTCGTAAAAGCCTATGAAAGCCTTAATACCTTCGTCTCCCATCATCCTTCCACCCGACCAAACCACTCGTCCCGTTCCCATCTCAAAAGAACCAGGAAAGTAAACCTACCTTGACCTCGCCTCCAGCCGCAGCTTTCAACGTAGCTATAAGCCCCGTCCCGATATTTCTAGCTCTTACGGAAAGTCCGTAGACTGTACCTAATACTTTGACGACGCGGTACCCGGGGAGGTCGATCATGGTTGTGGTTATCACGCCGTGCGTGTCAGTGAAGCATTTTGGCTCTTCGTGTGGGGCGAAGGCGGATGTAAATTCCGATTTTGATTTGGAGGTTGAAGGGGTTGTCATTTTGGGGTGGGGTGTACTATGGGTCAAAAGCGTGATATTAGAAAGGTAAGGAGATTGGGTTGGGTTGGACGCAAGGAGGTAGTGAAGGACAAATGGATGATTACTAGGGAAGAACAACTCCATATTTATTTGATTTCACGTTCTACTTCTTGCTATTATGTTCATATAAGTTTCAGGGTCTGATAGCAAGGCTGACAATAGAGGCATTTTCCCCCAGTCTGCCTCGACCGCCACCAAACATAACCATTTGGGGTCTTCCATACGAGAACGAATATCGTAATTAGCGCATTGTATGAACGCGTTCCAGGACCATCTGAATTTTTACAGCAGATCTCTTGATATTGTTATCATGGCAGTGCTCGTAACAGACGCGAAATACGAGGCGACAAGGCTGAGCTGGTCAAAAGAGAATGATAGGGCGCGCAATCTGATTGGCCAGCGCCACCCCGAACGCCTCTACGTATTTTCCTGAGCTATTTTTCAGCTCATCGCCCAACGTCAAGAAAATCACTCAACTAGCTCAATCACGCGTCAATCAAATTACGACATGTTGCACGGGAGTACATCGATGTGGGGAACTTTGCTTCTATCGTTGTCGGCGTTCATTTGCTACAGCAAGGCCTACACCGACGATTGTGCCTTCTACGATATAATTCCCGATTGGATGGACTGCACGCCTTTAGACAATATCACAGCCATCACTCCAGGCTCATTTTACTTTGTGAAATACCCATGCGTCGACTGCCCATCCATCGGACCTCCAGATCATGAAAAAGGATTACGGTATACAACAGAATACAACACCCGACATCTGGTATGCCTACCCCACATTCTCCGCGCTAACCAAACCGCATCTAACCCATCACCAGGCCTACAACATATCTCTCGCCCAATCTCAAACAACACTGCATATAAACGAAGTCCCCATCTTTCCCAACCTTTTCAACTCCCCCTCATCTCATCCCCCGTCCATTCGCGGTCGACATGTTGGCCCCAACTTCTCAAAACAAGAGCTAGATGCCTCGGTAGAATGTACGACTGGCGAAACTATTACCATGATGGAGGGACTATGGTTATATTGGGGTTGTGTTGTACCTTCGTTGCCGTTTATGCTGGATTATGAGGTTAGGATTAGGGAGGTTGGAAGGCTGGGGGGAAGTGATGAGAGGAGGAGGTGGGAGGTTCTGTTCAATGCGTTGGGAGGGGTGTATATGCAGTTTATGAACCACAATTGGGTCAAGGATCCAGCGTGGATTTTTGAGAGTGAAGAGTTGAGGATAGTTAGAATTATTGTGGAGGAGAGGAAGAAGGAGGGAGGTAGTGATGTTCCGTACCCTTTTGGTTTGTTTACTACAGGTTTAGGAAAGGAATCTGAGCTGGAGATTGCGAGTGTCGACCTGGTTAAGAGAAATTACACTTTGCCAGGCCCAACATCGGCCACTGCTCTCAACAGGATCATGCATTTCTTTGGCTTTGGTTCGGCGTCTGCAGAGATTCACGTCGTCTATCTTCAAGATGAATGGGACGAATTCGGTCAGATGGGAACTTTGCGGCATAAGTTAGGCCAACTTGTTCATGGCGGACCATTGGATGAGTTCATTCTAGGGCTAAAGTCCGTTGGCTGTTTGTTGGCGATTGTATACTTTGTGAAGAGATATATAACGCCGCGGTTCAGGGCAGTTGACACGACGCAAGTAGAGAAAGATAACGCAGAGAAGCTGTCATAGAGAAACTGTGGAATTTAACACTGGGAGAATCTTGGATTAAACACCGAGCCAAACCTCTATATTCATCATCAAAGCTTCGTGACTTATTTGAAAAAGTTCAACGTCGGCCTGAATCCCCAATCCCTACAAATCCAACCCACTACGACATCCACTCAATCCTAATGAACCCAGTTCTGTTCCAATCTAATTCAACCCCGTAACCCCCAAAACCCACTCCGCCGCTCCCTGGGCCACATTTCCATAGCTCAAATGGCCCCCACTCACTCCACCAGCTGGGCTCCCACAGACAGAATCCGTTGTCCCGCAATACTGCTTCACCTTACTGTCCGGCAGATCGCCAACCTTCTGCCTGATCAATGGATCGCCGAAGAGCACAGCACCAGCAACTTGGGAAGATGTAAGACCCTGCGAGAACGCATTGTGGACTACCATGCCGCCTTGGGAGTAGCCGGAGATGATGACTTTGGTGGATGGGCATTGAGAGAGAGCTGCTTTGACGGAAGATGCGAGCGCAGGACCGCCATCGCGGCCGAGGTTTGCGTTACCCTTGATATCAAGTTAATAACACATCAATCATCGACAAGTAAGGGAAAAGCTAGACTTACTGCAGAAGAGGCAGGGTAGTCGACACCCTGAACTGTAACTCTGTTGGCACCGAGCTTGGACCTGAGAGCCTTGAACATGGGCGGTCCGGCAACGGATCCCACGTTTCCTATCTCTCCAGTGCCGCGGGCGTAGATAATTGTGAGGTCTGTGCAGCAATTCTTGTTCTTGACGCCATTTTCGGTGCTACCTCCTCCATTTCCTTGAGGTGTGCAGTTACTGCCAATGGTGCCTCCTCCTGCGGCGTTGGTCGAGGTGGGTTGGGCGCCGCTGGTGGGTGTTGCTTTGATGGATGTTGGGACGGCAGCTCGGGTACTGGTTGCTCCTGGATTTGGGAAAGATGGGAACGAGAAACCGCCCGTTGGTCTTGGGAATGAAGGGAGACTGAGGCCACCCCAAGAGAATTGGGGATGGGGGAGTGCATTTCCCAGGCCGGCGAGGACAAGGATTGTTACGGTGGAGTACTTCATGATGGCAAGGAGCGAGTAAATTGAAGGTCCGATAAACGAATGTAAGGTGTGCTCAGCACAAGGAGCGACAAAGGCAAGATCACGAATGGAAACGAATGTGGTTGAAGTGAAGTCGATGATTCTTGCTGCACGGAGGTCAAACGTAGTTTATATCTCTCTACAATGTCGGCTGCATAAATTATGATTCATCGACTCCTCGTGAATCTCCACTAGGTTCCGCCATGGCAATGTTTGAAACGAAGATATATGAATTCGAAGTCTACAATCCTGGAAATGAGAAGTTGTGCCACCAAAACGGGAATCGTCTAGCCTAGATGCGTGGCTAACAGTGTTCAATGCTCACCCGATCGATCCGACAGATCGGAAACATCAAGCCATGACCTCTTCGATGTAGTCGAGCCTCGGATGCTCACTCCTATCCTCTCATGTAACTGGTCGTTCTGCTGCAATCAAGCTACCGCCAACGCTCAGTCTCACTCCACTCATCTCTTTTTGGAAGCCTTTGAAACGACGCGACAAGCATGGCTAGACTCGTTAGAACACTACATTCTTGCCTGAGCCTCGGAACATGTTTTCGACAAGTGAATCTGATTGGATGCAGGGCGTCCAAAGTTGATGAAGTGGTGTGGCACTGCTTGGTGTCGTGCCACTAGCTTTGGTGAAACAGGCTAGCTGCCGTAGGCGGGATCGACCTCCCTTCCCGCGTAAGATTGCTGGCGTCGCCGCCAGATGGCCGTTTGTCTGTGCGTTTGTGTGCAATAGTTGAGTTGTAGACTATGGTGCTTTTTTAAAAATGTGCTGGGTGTTTTCCCTTTCCTATTGAGATGCTTTCGATCTACACGACACCTTGCTGCACACTTATGGTGGAATTTGGGAAAGGGAAATGTAAAGGACTTCTCGAGCCTTGAAGCATTTAAATTAGATCATCTTTGATGAGTGGCCTATTCGTGTCCAAGACTGGTAGCTGTCTTGGCGTTATGTTAATTTAAAGTAATAAAGTTGGTTCTAGTACCATGGTACGGGTTAGATCGCAGCCATTCACTGAAGACACGGTCAGCCTGTCAGCCTGCTGCAAGACATCTAACCTCAAAATGGAACTTAAGCTTGAGAAGAATAGCATTAGGTGAATATGTACCTTTGATTAATTCGGTGTGTGCATGTATTTCAGACTGTCGTGTTCGGGTTTCCAGCCTCGCCAGTGGTCATTCACCGCGAATAACGCATTACTGCCATTCTGCTATCATTACCTTTGTCCTGGATAACGTCCTTCGTATACTAGTTGTGAATGAGCCTAAGGGACGCGACCTTTGACCTGCTTGAAGCCCTTGATATGAATGTCTCACCACATGATAACTGCGAATAGCCCGATCACCGAAAGGGCGGTACCTACATCAAATGTTCATATACTACTGAACATCTCCATAGATTTTCGTCGATACGGTGCTGTCTGGACATGTAACTGAATCTGCACAGGAACCAGATTCCTAGGTATGGCCCATGCCTGTAAACATGCCACGCCTCGGCGCCAAAGAAAAGAAAAATTGAAAGAAGGACCCGTCAAAAAGGCAGCCATACATGCATACCGCCAGGTTCGAACCCTCAACAAAAAAACATCATCCAGTTTTAGACGCCGCGTAGTAGCTGAAGGCACTTTTTACCTGAATGGTGAGGTGGTCGCTAGAAGCCATAGCTTCAACACCTATACTACCCCAGATGATGTTAAAGGATCTGAAGATTTTTGTATATATATACATAAAGAAAACAGTCTAATAGAGTTGAAAAGGTTTTGCTTTAAGCGAGGCAAAACTAGGCAGAAACGCGTGGGGATTGGCTTGTGAAACACGTGGAGGCGCTCGAGGGTGTAAACAAACCTACGTCATAGCTTTTCGAGCGCAATTATTCAAATTAATTTTGAAGGAACAAGCAGCATGCGGGACCATCATTCACCATATTAGTTGTGAAAAGCAATACCACTTTTTCAATACCACTCACTAACATCGCTTACAACTCTCACCAACAAAGACTCTCGCCTAAGTCTCCGTGTTTTTCTAACACGAAGATCGATCATTGATGTGGTGCAAATACATTTTTGGAAAAGTGAGACTTTGAAGGCCCAAATAATCGAAATGACTTATTATCTTGGGAGTAGGTGCCTTACTAGAATGAAGCGTTCATAGATTTCACGTGCTATGCTTTTTGCAAACCTATTCCACGGCGCATTACTTGTACATTCCGTTTCTGCTTCGCGACAACCTCTTCAAAACTCTCATACGTTTTCCATTTGCGGAGAATGTCATAGCCTACATCTTCGAATACGTCGTTGGTAGTCTTAGTTTTGACTCTCCACCAACATCACTCAAAATTTACTAGCCCTAGCGGTCGATCACGAATAAATGGCGCCCCAGCTTACTCCGTGCGCTAAAACATCGGTGAATTGAAGTTCTGGTTCTAAAATGGGATCGGGGGTCAGGATTAGGGTGTGAGCCCTCATGGCATTCGTTACTAATTCATTGACTAATTACACCAACTATCCACGAACCCTACACACACTCCAACGTAACATTACCACCAGCATTATGATTCCAAACTGCGTCCCAACCTCCGTTATTCAGCATCGAAAACACATACGTCCCTTTCTCCACCTCCCACTCATTCTTACGATTCAAAAGCCTCAAGTACCTCTCAACATCGAGTTCCATCCTCGCCGTAGCCGTCCCCCCAGCTTCCACATATACGCGCTGAAACGCTACTAATTGCCGAAGAGGCTGGGTGATCTGGCTGACGCGTTGTAAAAGGTAGATCTGCGCAACGTAGGATCCAGCTCGGGGGCCCGTGTTGGAAATGTCTGCTTCGAAGACTATGGTGTCGGTTGCTGTGAAGTTGCTACCGCCTTTGGAGGTGCTGCCTCGGTAGTTTGAGATGTTGAAGGTCGTGTAGGAAAGGCCGTGGCCGAATGGATATTGCGGGAAGGCCTCGATGTCCACGTACATCTTCTTTCGCGCGGTTTGTTTGTAGTTGTAGAATACTGGCAACTGGCCCTCGGAAAGGGGAACAGATACGGGAGTTCTACCTCCAGGATTAACGGTTCCGAATATTACGTCTGCGATTGCTTGACCGCCTGATTGGCCGGGAAAGAAGGCGTTAAGTACTGCTGCGGCTTTGGAGTAGTATTGTGGGATGGCGAAGGGACGTGCTCCTTGTAGGACTAGGACTACGGGCTTTCCGAGTGCGAACATTGCGTCCGCAAGTTCGGTCTGATTTTGGTTCAGCCCTAGGGTCCCTCTGTCGCCGCTTTCTCCATCGCTATTCCAAGATCCACCAAGAGCCAGGACTATCAAATCCGCGT
Source organism: Nigrograna mackinnonii (assembly GCA_001007845.1). Classification (NCBI taxonomy): domain Eukaryota; kingdom Fungi; phylum Ascomycota; class Dothideomycetes; order Pleosporales; family Nigrogranaceae; genus Nigrograna; species Nigrograna mackinnonii. Next base: position 149,068 of record JGVQ01000333.1, read on the forward strand.
CTTTGGCAATTTCGGTGCTCTTTTGTACGGCTGCTTTGCGGTCCACGAGGTTCCAGGAAAGTATCACTTGCGCATTTAGCATTCCAACATTCTCAATTTTCTGGTAGAGGTTCCATGTCTGATACTCGAGTCGAATCTTATGAGTAACGCCGGGCTTGAAGGTGAATGGTTCAGAGCCTGGGGGTGGAAGCGTGCTGTTTATGGCAGAGTAAGTTCGCTCTGGAATATTGGAAAGAATATTTCCAGCTTCTGTGAATGGGACGTCTACGTGGAGCTGATCATCAATGTAAAGCCTTGCGGTTGTGTTGGGCCCCAATGCAACGCCGAGCCAGCCATCCACTTCGGCGTCAACCCCCCCGTTGAACTCGCCTTCCCATACAACACTGAAGTTGTTTGATGGAAGACCAGGAGGCGGATAGGTTCCCCAAGTCATTACTGGTGTCTCAATTCTCTGAGCGAGCGGCTCGGTGAAGTTTGTGTCTGCAAAGTACGTAGCTTGCAGGCCGCCTGGTGTACCATTGACAGACAGGTAGTTGGCGGGAATCGGGTAATGTCCATTATATAACCACGTATTTGCGCCCATGCTTGTGACTAGGGACGTCTCCGTGTCAGACAGATAACTCAAGAGACCTTGTCGCAGTGTGAATGAGTTTGCCACGGGATATTCGCCATATGTTCCGGAATAGTCACCATAGTTGAGTACGTCACCATATGGTCCGACCAATGCGATCTTCTTCAATGCTTGCTTCTCCAAATCGAGTGGAAGGGTTTCGTTTCTATTTTCAAGCAAAACTATGCTCTTTTGTGCAGACTCCAATGTCAGAGGAAGATGATCGATGGTAAGCTGATAAGGGTCGATTTTATCAGGAACGTATGGGTCGTCAAAGAGACCAAGGTCGTACTTGACACGCAACACCCGTCGGACCTTTTGACGAATGAGGTCTTCGGATACAGTCCCATTTGCAATTAAACCTTGGGTAGACTGGAAAAGTCAGCGACCTGCTTAAAATAAAGATGCGAAACACCAACATTGAGGAGGACTTCCACGGGGTAGTCGTAGTATTGCACCATTCCTCCGGCATTGTACCATTGGCCAATAGCATCAGCCTCGTCTCTCGCAACTTTGTGTCCAACCTGGCATTGTTTCATTCCTTTAAAAAGTTAGATAACTATAGAAATACTATAAAACATTTTCAATACTCACCAGTATCGTCAGCAGTAACAAATCCATCGAACCCCCAGTCATCCAACTGTTTGTACAACATTGGGTTCACATGACTCGGAATATCGTCTAATTCATGGTACGCCATCATAACGCCTCCAACACCACCTAAATCAAAGGCGCTCTTGAATGGCAATAGATGTTCCTCAATCGCCTCGCGGTTTCCATGACCCATGAATGGTGCACCATTGCTTCCGCCTTGCGGGCTGCCATGCGCTGCAAAGTGCTTCATGACTGGTACGACCGCATCATTCTCTCCCCAAGAGCCATTCTTGCTCAAACCCGAGGAGAAAGCAACTCCCATATGCGATGTAAGAATCTTATCTTCTCCCCAACCCTCTTGACAGCGGCCCCATCGGGGGTCTTTACAGAGATCCAAAACTGGTGACAGACATGCATGGATCCCAATACCTCGGGCTTCCGTTCCAATGGCTCTACCGACACGATGAACAAGCTCTGTGTCCCAACTCGCCGCCAATGACATGGCTTGCGGAAACATGGACTGGTTGAATGAGGCGACGCCATGCAGACACTCGCCGAAATGTAGGAACGGAACCTTTAGGCGAGCTTTGTCGAGCGCAAGCCGCTGCATATCATTGACATATGTTTTATTGAGCGGGTACCAGTCGTGTACAATTCCCACGGCAGCATCTGGGGCAGCTCGCATAGCATAATCGTAGAGAGAATTGTCTGAGGCTGGTCCCACAATATTGTTACCAAACATAAGATGCAGTTGCAGGACCAATTCTGGTACCGTCATCTCGGCAACGAGAGAGTCGAGAAATTCATCTTTGTCCTCGGTGCGTTGAATCGAGCCATAGGCGGCATTAGGCGCTGCGGTCAAGGTTAGAGCAAGGGAGAGGAGACTCCACAGCCGCAGGAAAAGAAAATCAGACCGCATGGTGCATCGAGGTGCTCCAATTGATTAAAGTTGAAAGGCAAGCGCCCTGCGAGCGGGGAGGCATTTTGAAGGTTCGCGATCGAAGAACCGGGTTAACAAAACCAGGATTCCGGACGGACATTTTACACGAAGGATGCCGTCGATCAATATTAATGTAACGGTACCAGTGCTCTTCAACTAAGGACCTGTTTTTGGGAGGCCGAGCTATGACGGTGTGGAGAAATGTGAAGTGAGGTCCATAAAGCGTGCGGGGAGGAGCTGCCCCGTTCGGCAATTGAGTACCCCGCAAACGCTCATTAGGCTATTGAACAGGTAAATGGAACTCAAGACTGCGGAAAGGGCGTTATGGCATTGCTTGGTATCTTGTGGCGTTCGACTCGCTTGCATTGACAACCTAAAAGAACGACGCAGGTACGCAAGTATGTAAGCGTGACTTGGGTAGGTCGAATGACATTAGTGCTGTGCAATTGTAGCCTGAGCAGAACGCTCAACCCTAGCACCATTCAGGTTAAGTGATCTATAACTTGAACTGAGTCAAGGCGAATGCAATTCAACTACCGAACCTAGACTCGTTCCTTCTGGAGAGCATCCGGCTTGGATCCATTGGTCTCTTCACCGCTTTCAGGATTCTCCGCTAACGCTTCGTGGGCAACCCTCTGCTTCTCTTCCTCTGTCATTCCGTACCAACGACTAGCAATATGCTCGTCTCCAAATAGCGCTCCTATTTCTTCAAGGGTCCGGCCTTTGGTTTCGGGGAATCTGTTCTTGGTAAGCCGGGCAGTGTAGAGCGACAGTGGCAGAGTAACTTACAGTAGATATATCAATACAATGTAAACAATAGAGGGACATATGAGAACGAGGTAAAACTTCCAGCCAATAGCATCCAAGGCCACTGGAGCACCGACAAGACAAATCTCGCTTGCCAGATAAAATGCACTCAAGCCAAGCGCAACACCCTGTGGTCTCAGGTGATTTGGGAAGATTTCCGCAATATACACATACTGCGTAGCATCGATGAAAAAGCACCACCAGAAGATGTAGAAGAAAATGAAGAAAACAGCTGCTCGGAGTCCGGCTATGTTCGTCGTATCGAGATATTCGGCGGTCAGTGCACACAAGAAAATGACGCAGGCAGTGCAACCGGTTGAGCCGATGAGCATAAAAGTTCGCCGGCCGTAACGATCAATGTAAAAGGCAGTCCAAGTATTTCCAATGATGGTAAAAGACGTCCAGCATGCATTTAGGAGGAGTGGAACAAATCCAGTGAGACCCAGGGATGCATAGATGAGGACTCCATAATTCGTCATTACGAAGATTCCTACAAAGAGTTAGTATTCATCAAGTCTTTTTCAGATATTACTGTGCATACCTAAGAATTGATCACCCCACATGAGTATGAAGCCAACGAGAGCACGACGCCTATTCGCCGGTGTACGGAACACTTCGAATGGGCGAACATTCATTGACTTGTCGAGCTCATATTGCTTCTCGATCAAAAAGAATTCCTCCCTAGCTTTGACATTGTGTGGGTCCTTTGAGTTCTTATGTAGCTTCTTGACAACCTCTAAGGCCTCATCTCTTCGCCCCTGCTGCAATAGCCATCGCGGCGAAAAGGGGATAAACTTTGATCCAGCAAGGACCGTGAGCGGGAATACACACTGGAAAGCGAGTGGAAATCTCCATGCAAATTGGGCGTGTGGACTATCGGCAGGTAGGAAGAAGCACGCAAAGCCGAGCCATCCTGCGAGTGTATATCCCAAGGCATATGCTATTCCAGTGACACAGACCATGGCCCCTCGTGTCTCTGGCGTAGACACTTCAGCTTGATACATGGGCACTGCGCAGGCTAGCATTCCCGCTCCCCAGCCCGCGATGAATCGACCGACAAGAAACATGGCCATGTCGTATGCTCCAGCACAGAGCGCTCCACCCACGATGAGGACTACAGAGCCTATCATCATGGAGTATTTGCGGCTGTACTTTTCGCAGGTCCAAGCATTGAAGAGGCATCCGAAAATTGCTCCGGCACTATTGACGCCATTGAGTGCTCCGATCATGTTGGTCGTATGGCTATATCCTATAGCACTGTTAATTCTAATGATTTAAAGCTGAGAAATAGCTCCGCAGTACCAGGTTCGCCAGCCGCAGCCAGATTGAAATACGTGTAGAAATTTGGCTGACCGACAGTCGAGCCAATGATAGCTAAGCCATATGCTGTAGAAATGGTCCCAAGGGCGACGAATATGACGACCCAAAGGTTGTAAGAATTGACAACAAGGTGATTCAACATTTTGTTCTCATAGCAATCAAATGGAATAACGCAAAGTGATACCTTTAATCGACGTCACAGCCTTATTGTGGATGTATCGCTCATTTATAAGGGTGTATGGGGACTTTCACAAACCTGTCATTCAGCTGAGGGGTTGCGGCGCCGCTGTCACAAACATCTCCCGATCAGAGCCGTACCTGATGGAAGGCCGGTCCATGATTGTCCCCTTAGTGGTATGAGAAGCCTGCTACTAAGTCTGCGGGAATAAGCTTTGATGAGTATGGTTGGTCGGACTTGGTGTTCAGGGGTCCAAGCCCGTCGAATTCGACGACTCGACGTCTTCAGGGTCAATTTGTGATCTGCATATTAGTTACGCCTTCTTGGAGGAAGCGTGGAAAATTTCCCGAAAAATGCCTAGCAGATGCTTTTTTGCGGTGAAGTTTGAGTTATTCACGCTATTAAGACCTCGGGTTGAATGGTGTTGTGACGATGCTGCCCGTTGGGGAGTGTTGGAGGAGATCTGCAGGTGGTGAGCTTTAGGGTGATGACGTCAACTGAGATTTTGTCGCAGCAGCTACTACACCACCACGAACGTAGTCCATAGAAAGGTCCAAATCTGAGTTTGATAATTCATCATTATATTATATTTGACGTTGAATTCTTCGTTCCGAAATTGGCACATTTCGATCATTAGATGTTGTTCCCGCACACTACGTGTCTTTCGCCATCGGTCGTCCATTGAATATCATCCCTTCCAATAAGTCCACGACTCGTAATCATGGTAGCATTAACCGGGCTCTTTGGAATAATCTCCTCTCCCTTAGTAGCGAGGATCGACAAGACGTGCGCGGCAGCCTATCAATAATTAGCAACATTTGACCTCAAGCTTATGTTACATTACCTTTGCGTTGATCGTAAGCGTTTCCGGGTTCGGGTTCTCAATCGTATCACAGGCTTGATGATAGCATGGGTCTTGCTCGATTCCAGTCCCAGTGTGTAGGCCTCCAACTGGCTTTCCAATGTTCATGAAGCTCTGGTAATCGCTTCCACCAGTAAATCGTGCAGCGGTGACATTTACGCCTTTACCAGTCATGTGTTCCACAAAGATCTTCTCAATCACATCGGAGCCAGGAGGGCCAGTGAGGTTGTGAGTGCTTCCGTCCCCGTCAAAGACACCAAAGTATCCACGTCCAACCATATCGAAATTCAAATATGCGAGGATGCTGTTGGCGGACGAGGCATTCAAGTTCTGAGTGTAATACTTGGATCCGAGGAGTCCATTCTCTTCAGCACCCCACCAGGCGAAGCGAACCTTGTTCTTGACTTGAAATTTCTCCAATGCCGTCTTGACCTCGAGAATTAGACTGGTCCCCGACCCATCGTCGTTGATCCCTGGGCCAGCTTGGACACTGTCCAGATGAGCACCAAGCATGATGATGTTGTCTGGATCACCATCCTTTGTCTCGGTGAAAACATTCTTGGTAACTCTTTCTTCGAGTGTCTGCTTGTGCTGGAAATATGCTTGAATTTCTTCTCCGCCTTTGATCCTCTCAACCAATGCCTCACCGTCAGCTTTGTTGATGTAGCCACCTGGTACGTATTCTTCAGGATTTGGTTGAGACAGCGATCCTCCAGTGACAGGTGTCTCCTCGTTGCTGTAAATAATCACAGCAATTGCACCTGCAGCGGCTGCAGGCTTAAGACGGCCAGCGAGCGTTGTTCCATCCGGGCACGATCCTCTCTGTACAAGCACAATCTTGTCTTTGACGTCCAGATCGTTGTAAGCCTCGTTTGTGCAACCTTCTGGACCGGACGCTCCAAGAACAAGCTGCGCAGTCAAGCCCTCATCCGATGTCGACGGTGAGTACGAAAGACCAACCACCGGGATAGATTTATCGGCGACAGTGAAAGCTATCGAATCCACTCTAAAGAACAGCGCGGGAAAGTCTTGAGTATAAGTTATAAAGTTGGAAGAATTTTGCGTCCTGGACAAAATATATTCGACCGAAGCTGCGTATCCAGGAAGACCAAAAGCGCGATTCCCACCATTGGCTTTCGCAATTGAATCGAGCTTCTGGAGATTTCCCACAAGTCTTTCAGAGTAAGCAACATCACCAACACAAGGGGCAATTTACGAATCATTGACCTACCCTTCTTTAGTAACTAACTCCTGCAGTGGTTCCGACTCAACCAAAGGACGCGAATCATCACGAGGAAGCGCCCCAGCGAGCGATCGAGCAACACCAGCAAGCAAAAGTCCACTTTGGATCCTCATCTCGACAATCAATTGATAAAACCTCACAAATCACGAAAGATCAAAAGCCAGAACGAGCGCTAAATCCCAGGGGCTATTCACCCATTAAATACATCCCATACCCCGCGGCACCAGGGGCAACAATAACGAGCTTAATTTAACAACCAAGACCCCCGGCCGCGCTCCTACAATTTTCGCAATCTCCCTATCAGCATTCGTGCTCGCCAATCCTGGTTCGTGGTACAAGAAACGGGCCCGGGAAAAGAAGCAGGTCCCAAGACCTGGGCCTTGTGTTGATTGTCGTGCCAAGTAATCTGCACTCTATTCCTTCATTCACCTTCCGGATAAAGAGAGAGCACGTGATCCAAGGCTTCTTGGCTGATCGACAGGTCTGGGTATGGAGATAGGCGACTGCCGTTTTCAGTAGGTTGTTTGTGTGGTCTAGATCTGGGGCTGGATTTAAACTGGATGATTGAATGGCATGGAGCGGAGCATAGACAAAAGATCTGTACGACTTGAATCGTGATTAAGTAATGGCTATATTCTCATGCTGGACCAACATTCAGTTGCGAGCATACGCAGCTAGGACCTACATCACTCACTTCTAGACCCTGGATGAGCTTTAGAAAGAGATTTCAATCGCTGAAGCGAGTCAATTACTACACTTGAATTATTTTGAATCTTAGTCGTCCAATTCCCGAGTCACCTCAGCTGCAGCTCGAGCATCTGTGCTTTCTGATCCTTGACTATCACGGCGCTCAGAGGGTGCCTCTCCGCCGGGGGAGGCTACAACACCCGCTGGGGGAACGAACGTCTCGCCATCCTCGGTGTCAAGCTGCATGAGAAATGTTTCCCATATTTCAATTAACTGTGCCAGTTAGAATTACGCATATCACGGTGCTGACGCCCTTTGAAATACGTACCTCTTTTTGTGCTTCGACTGCACTTTCCAGATATGTTTCAACACCCGACTTGAAATCTTCCACCTTTTCTCGTTCGAAGCGTTCGAGCTCTCCTCTCATTAACCTGCCCATATCCTCAAATAAAAGTCTGGCTTGGTGTACCCTGCGCTCAGCGTCCGCGACATCGGCACTGAGTTGATTCAGTCTATCCTGCTGGGATCGTCCCTGTCTAAGAAGCTTATCCTGGGTGGCCTTTCGCTTTTGAAGTTCTGATTCTGCAGAATGCCATGAATGATATGATTTCTGTCGTTGCTGGAAGGACGTTTTCACGGATCCAATCAATCGAATATATTCGTCAATGACAATGCCGAATGTTAAGACATCTTGTTGCGCTTGTCGCTCATAAAGTTCGCGAATTCGGATTTGAATGTCGGAAAGGCTGTCAAGAGGGTCCGAAAGCGAAGGCGATAGCTCTACCGCTGCAAGGGAATGCAAGGAGGCAGAAAAGTCTCCGCAAGCTTCTGCTAGACCTTTACGCTGGGCTACGACAGTATCGGTGGCTTTGAGGAGTGCTTTAAGCTGGTTCTCAAGTGCGTCAAGGTATACTTTTCGATCGTGGAACCACTGCCTCTGTTAATTATCGTGCATGAAGCTTGACAAGTGAACAACTCACATCATCATGCTCAATGAACTTTCCTCCACTGCTACCTGACAGCATTGAACCGAACATGCCTTTACTCTCACCCAGTCCAGGGTCCTTGCGCTCTTTGTTCTTGATATCAACATTGAACGCATCGCTCTCCAGAAAAAGCTTCAGATCACCGTCATGTTGTAATATCGGGTGTGCAGCGGTCTTGTTGAGCATCCTCTCCAACGCGGCACGCCTTGATTCAACAAAGTCTGCATCGAAACGACCGACAGCTTGCTTTTCTGGAGGAGGTGGGATGATAACCCCTGGGTTGTTATTGTGTAATTGATTGTAGAGCCATAGGAAATCACGGTAGCGGCGGGAGACTGTGAATTCGGGGTTACGGTAGCCTTTCGATGTTGTCTTCCAAGTGACGAGGCAGTTAGTAACTGAATGTAAGTAGATAGAGCAAGCGAACACGTACCTTTGTGAACACAGAATACTCTGTATGAGAGCTAGTGAGGTCTCCAACTTTGTGCGGGTCGCCGACAGTGATATTGAAGGAAGGCTTCGCCGCCTGCTCTACCGTCACGCTCGGCTGGGTTTGTCGCTGTGAGGCACTACCTGCGGCGGGCTGGACGGGAGGAGGGACTCTTGGTCCAGAGTGGGCAGTTGTTTCATCTTCGTCATCATCTAGATTTACTGAATCCATCATACCCCGGATTGACGACGTGGATGTTGCAGCTGTAGTGGGGCGAGAACTCCGCGAAGCTGCCACTTCCTTCTGCGGGGGGGCCGGGGGTGCTTCTGGGCCCGACGGAGGTGTGGGAGCTCCCAATGGTCCTAGAGGATCATCTGCGGCTTCAAGGCGGGTGGGTTGGGCTCCGTATTGTCGCCTGCGCGAGCCTCTTCCAGCGGGAGATCGAGGGGCGGCAGAAACGTTGGGAACGGTGCTAGCGGTCGCTTTTGATGAGGAATGAGACTCTAGAGACAGTCAGATCATTTGTGTAATCGTAGGATACGAGCACCTCCTACCAGAGTCCAAGTTGTCATCTTGAGCTATCTTGGGTATGTTCTGCGACGGGCTTGATCGCGACGGGACATCTATGGCATGGAATTAGCTATTGCAGCATGGCTGGAAAGAAGAGAAATAGCTTACCGCCCCATGGCGAGCTCCCTTCATCACCGAGATCCATTAGGCAAAGTGGGGGGAAAGCCGGTGTTGAGCTTTTTGGTGTTGACGAAGCTGCCTTTGCGCAGACGCAGCATGCATACTTCACTGCACTGCGAGCGATGCTGATTCGATGTCTTGGCACCCTCGGCCCGCTTCTACTTGTCCCCGGCCGGCAAATTTAGCCCCGACCGTTGGGACGTTAGGACGTACGCCTCACCACCACATTGACAGGTGGTCTGCGTCTCTGCCTCTGCCCCGTACGTGTCAATCGATCCACTGTCATCTAGATCTCCCCGCGCACATGTCTCTCGCCTCGTCTGTGTCTTGTTCCCATATTCCCCCTCGTCGCCCACACCTCCTAAAACATTCCATCACATCTCCGCTTTTATCCCCGTTACTGCATTGCGATTCCATGTTCCTTCGAGTGCATCTCACATATCCCTATTCAAGCTGCTGGGTGCGCTTGAGGATACATCTCATATCTAACTAGATTTCGGACCCAACATGACTAACACCACCGTTATACACATCTCTCTTCATCCTTAGGAGGCAGTTAATTTGTTTCAACCGGCGGTACCCGGCTTCAGTCAACCTCATGAATTTGCACGCGTTGCGTATAGAGCATGGCTTCTGATCCTCACACCCGTGCGAAAAAGAAAGCTTGTATTCTGGTTGCATAGGGTCCAGTACGTGTCTCTCCTCACCCTTAGACACAACCAATCCTGCTTAACTCCATTCTCTATACACGGCTTGGCCACCTACGTGCATATGTGTATAGGTAAGCCATTGATGCATCGGCGATAGCTGACAGCAATCAGAACGGAACAAGTGCATAACATAGAACAGTTGATTTCTCTAATAGCCACCCACCTACTATCTCTACCTCTGAATGAGTGTTTCGTCTCGTTATTTTGTTTCAACCCTCCTAATACTCGAGTCCCATGTTTACCACGTCCTTCTCAGGCGTTATACCATGTTCAACAACTTCAATCAAATCCATCGATCCAGAGAAATTCACGTTGCCCAATCGTATCCATTAGTTCAGGATGACAATTTCACTTATAGTTGCTCCGCATTGTTCCAAGTTTCGCTTCTGACGTTTGATGGATGCGGCGAAGCTTCCCTCACGCTAGGAAGAGTTCAAGTGTTCTTACGCCTTAAGTCATCCTTTCGCACGCCCAACAAGCTTATGACATCTGGCTTCAAAATGACAGATATGGCACATTACATCAGCGATGGAATCGTATACAATCCCATCACACCTGTCCTCTTCTGGCTGAGGTCACTATCTAATACAAAAGAGGACCGTCAGGCCCCTTTTCTAGCCAGTCAGCAAATCATTACCACGACGAAGAAAGTCGACATTCATTACCATCTCCCCATTTCTTTGGTTCCATCAACAACTCGTTACCATGTATTCCAAGGTCGCATATCTCGGTCTTTTCCTTGTCGGAGCTGGAGCACTCCCTTATGAGAGCGAAGGTCAGGGTACGGCCACAGGTGACGCAAGTGCTACTTCATCGCCAGAGGTTGCAGTGCAAACTTCAGTCCCCAATGCTCAAAGCAGTGGAGGCAGCGCGGATGGCTCAGGTGGAGCAACGGGAGCAACAGGGGCTCCAACTGGTACTGGTCAGCCAGGCAATTATCCCCCAGCACCATCGGGCCCCGAGACGGAAGACTCATTCGTTTTCCCCTCTACCACCCAGTTTACTGATGCTGTTATCACGCCTACTGGAACTTATGGACCTGGTACCCTCGATTCATGTGATCATCTCAGGGGCATTGGATTTTTGATCAGCTGCGCCGACTTTGCAGCAGCTACTCCAGCGCCAGCCCCTGGAGTCACCTATCCTGGCGCCGTATCTGGTTCACCATCATCTCTTGTATACAGCATACTACCAGCACCATCCGCACCATCTGGAGATTCAACTGAGGTATCCGCGCCATCATACCCCACTGTTCAAGCACGTCAATATCATCCCGAGCCAAACCAGGGCGAAGCACCAACAGGTGCTTGCCCAGGTGGCCCAGGTGGACCTGAGCAACATCCTGGTGGCTTTGGGGTAGAAGTATGCAGGAAGTATACAGAAGGAACCAACGGCCCCGAGGGACCCGTAGCTCCACAGTAAGTGTACGCTGATATTGTACACAGTCGATTACTAACGCATCTCAGGGAAGCTCCTTGCTACATTGTTGGAAAGCAGGGCGGCGCCTCTACCGGTGTGCCACAAGTTCCATCTTTCACCTATGGACAAGGTCCTCCTTCAGTGACTGGCGGTCAGGCTCCCACTGGCACCGGTTATGGGGTTCCTCCTCCTCCAGCTTCATCGGCAACTGATGCCCAGGCTCCCTCTGGCTCTGGTTACCAGGGTCCTCCAGCTGCTCCATCATCTGAAGGACAAGCTCCCGAGCCCTCAGCCCAAGCCCCTCCCAGCACCTATATCGCGGGAGCCGCCACCACCACCGCTCCAGCCGCGCCCGCTCCTTCGGCAGGCGAAAACGCAGACCTTCCGACCTACGGTGATCAGTAAATGACCAGCCGTAGGACTAGCTATGTGAAGCATCCCCTTTTATCTAGATGGTAGCGAACTTCCTAGGCGTTTTCGAGCAATTATCTCCTTACAAATGGAAGTCGTGGTTAAGTATCCGAGAGCGGAGTGTGGTGCATAATGGGGCAAGGCAAGGCAAAGCAAAGCAAAGCAAGACGGCAGACGCTGTACACAGGCTGGTACTACTAGGTGTAAAAGCATAGTCGTGATTTGGTAAGGCAAGCAACATCTTTTTAGAACAACAAACCTACACTTTTCCCCATCCTCATCAGTCAAATTATGTTCTTCCCCTTAATGAATGGCATATCTTCCCCTTTCTTTCTTTTTCTATTCGTTCCGTTGGGTTGCGTAGTTAGAATACAATTTCCTTTCTGGGTTTTTATACTTTGGGTACTGCAGTATGTGTGAGATGTGATTGCTTTCAGTGATGTTTTGAATACAGTATGTGTGCAGGAGATGAGGTATGTGAACAGATCCGCGCGGAGCATTCTACAGTCTTAAAATAGGTCTATGCAAGAAGAGATCGATGTCCGTCTACTTAGATCAGAAATCAGTACGATTAATCTAAAAATAGGAAATGTTGAACTTATTCGGTGGGGAAATATATTGATGTTGCGGATAACGACACAACACGTCGAAACCTTAGGCTGAACGATAAGGAGACGTCTCCAAATCTTTTAATTTATTTTTTATCTTCCTGCTCCTCTTTGGCACCAAAAAAATATATATACAGAAGCCTCGTGCCACGTACTACAAGTAGAACCACAAATCCATCCAACCAAAGACAACTATTAAAATAAAACACCAGGATAGGCATTTAGCGTACAAGTAACAAGCAAATGTTCGAGGGACAAGAATGTGTGGGTGCGATTCATTAGCATGTGGGGATGTATGGCTTGGCCGTTTGTTTTACTGCTTTGGGCTTTGTTGAGGGTGCCGCGATTTGCGAGGAATTTGGGAGGGAGAGGAGAGGGGAAAAGCCAGACGGTAGGGTTGGTATATAGGTGGATTGATTGTAGATTTAATGTTGATATTGCATTGTTACACTAGGTGTATGTATTTGATGGTTTGCTGGAGATATGTGGTATACACATGGGTATGTATATCCACGATACAGTTTCCAGCTCTATACTACGTAACAAACCTTCTATACCTTCACAGATTACCCAAAGCAACCAGCAAATGTAGATAGAGCGAATCTAATCCGAATCTACAACTTCTCATAGCTCTTAGCAGCGACCTTGCCATGCTCACAGGTATATGCCACCTTCCCATCATCAGTCCGGATAATCGCCCTCGTCAGCCCACTCGACTTCCCCAAACTGACAACCTCACTCTCAACCGTAATCCTGCTACCCTCCTTAGCTGGTCTTAAATACGTACAGTTCAGCGTCCTAGACACATGTCCTGCATCCCAGAAGCCCGGACGCGCAACACAGGATATCGTAGACGATGTGCAGAGATCGAAAATTAGGGCCACGGCGCCGCCATGCAGGTTACCCGACAAGTTGCAAAATTCGCGCGGGATGATTAGGGAGAAAATCGTTGTCGAGTGATGCGGGTTCTCGGGAGTGGGATTTGAGGCAGCGGATTCGGCGGTTATGATTTTAGACAGGAGGGCATCGTGACCCTATGTTTTTGGTATTAGCTATTATGTGTTTTTTTTAATTGCTTCTGAAGTATAGTGCATAACGTACGCCAAGTTCATGGCGAGTGATAGGGGAATTACCTACGCCAAATTTTTGGATTAGAGGAGCGTACGCTACCCATTTTTGAACCTTCTCCATTGGAGTCAGATGGGCGTTTGGTCCTGTTGTAAGGGACGAATACGCCATCTTTTCAACATCCTTGTGCGGTATTGATTTATCCGGCATTGTTGCGATATGTTTCTGTCTATGCAAGCGGGAAAGAGTGGTGGTATCTCAAAACCAAGACAATGAAGCCATGCACGAAAAGCAGATGTAGGAGTAATCGTGGGGTATCAATCGACTTATGACCTCAAGAAGCGGTATGTAGCGAGCGGCGTGAGGCGGACACGGCGTCCCATGCCATAATAACCCATTGTAGATTCCTGGGATAGTGGCTACCAAGGTAGTATAATCGCTTGTACCTCGGCATACATACCAAGAGGTTGGCACACGTTGTTTGACTGGGGCGACTGGGATGTGGGGTTGCATCTCTCGCAACATGGCGCCTTGCATGGGGAACTTGAAGCCACAGACCCGCGCTAGACCGGTTTCGGATACAACCTCCAAAAATGTTTCTCTCGCACCTCACCCCAGCAATTCCATTCCACCGCAAGTCGCAAATAATTCCAGGCGCGCCGCCCACCATGGATACATCAATGCTGCTCCGTCAGCTCCTCCGTCTACCGCCTTCCTCAATACACCTGTTGTCTGCCCCAGTACGCCCGCAAACCCGCACCTTCGCCCTCCTCACATCCGCATCCGCACACCCTCAAGCCCGCTACCTCTCTATACCCCGCGTCCTCCAACCCAGTTTCTGGGGGTCCATGATCCCAAAACCCCTCCGCAGGAGCCCAAACACATCAGAAATCGGCACTCAACCCGTCACACCGAAAAAAGAATGGAATCCCGCAACCCCATACATCGTCCTTGCTCTACTCGTCGGCTCGCAAGCTATCCAATCGCTGTGGTTGAAGCGGGATATGGACCATTTTTCCAGACAAGCGGAGGTGGAGATTGGGGTTTTGAGGGAGGTTATTGAGCGTGTGCAGAAAGGGGAAGAAGTTGATGTTGAGAAGGTTTTGGGTACGGGCGATCCTAAAAGAGAGAAGGAATGGCAGGAGCTTTTGAGGGAGATTGGGGAGGAAGAGGTTCTTTTTAACAGCAAGAAGAGGAGGAGGGCCGAGAGGAAGGCTGCTGCTGAGGCGGCGGCGGCGGCGGCGGAGAGCAAAGAGGAGAAGAAGAGTGGAAGTGATTTAGGGAGGGAGGTTAAGATTGAGGTCGAGGATAGGGCTGGAGATGCTGGAAAGGTCAATGCCGAGACGTATAAGGGAGCAAAATTCTACTGAAGTCGGGTTTTGGGAGTTTAAACTTACGATTGGTTCTGTCTCTTGTACCACGATACCCATCCAATCAGGCTGTGCGCGATCACTACAGACACCCCTGTTCTCACAAAAAGACCCAGAAGCCAGCTACCCAAAGGATCTCAAAGAAGAGGAAGCGATCACTGTATCCATACACCGCCGCTAATCGACCAATGTATTATAACCTGTCTACCACCTGTATTCATATGCCACAAGAATTACTGTACACATACATCCAAAAAGAAATATTTACCCAGTCCGCAAATTTCGCTGTAATCTTAACAATCTGTCTTTTGGCTTGCCTAAGCTAGGGAGAATTGCTAAGATTCAGAAGACATGTGTTTTGGACATTCAAGTCTTCAGAGTAGACACGAAAGGGAAGGCAAACGGCGAGAATGTCGAACTACGTAGGGAGGTCACCGTGCAGAGAGCTGGAGCTATCACGCACTAGACGGAATTCAAGAAATTTTGGGTTATTCGCTGACTAGAATTAAACATTTTCAATCGGCGCTGCATGTACATACATATTACTAACTTTGCATCTCTTTTCCACAGCCATCATCAAACACATCACATTCATACCATCATATCAACACGCTCAACACGCTCAACACCATCCTAAGCCTTACTCCTAGAAAGTCCAAGACACTCCGCCATACCAAAGAAAATATCAATACTAGAATAAACCCCACCAAACTTCTCCTGACAAGGGCCCATAGCAAAAACAGGCACATCAGTCAAAGAATGCACACCCTGATCATTCTCAACGGGTAAAGTCCCATTGAGCAAGACACCCCCTTCCCCATCTTCGGGATTAGCTACGTAATCGTCTTCTTCCTCTGTGGCATTGACAGCGGGTTCCCTAGGTCCGTCTTTACGGATAGACCAGTTTTCGCGACGGTCGGGATCTGCCATAAGGCCTTGGAAGAGCGTGTATCGCGGATCCCAATTTGACGGGAAGTTGGAGTCGGTGTAGGTTAGATTTCCCGTGTTTATGTATTGGGAGAGACCGGATTGTTCGTAGGTGCCGACGGCGTCGCGTTTCTTGCGGTCGACGTTTTGGGCGGCCAGGTAGTGTGTGTCGACTGAGCCCATGACGTCGAAGCCGTGGCCGTGGTCGGCTGTCACTAGGATTAGGGTTTCTTTTAGGCAGTCTAGGTCTTGGAGTTTGTTGACTGTGGCTTTTACTGTGTCGTCGAGTTCGAGCAGTTCGCCTAGGGCTCGGTCGTAGTCTAGGACGTGCATCATTTTGTCGATGGAGGCGGCTTCGCTCATGAGGAAGAAGCCTTTGTCGCCGGAGCGCTCGTGGAGGATGTCGATGGCCTTTAGGGTCATGTCTTTGAGGCCTGGTTGGTCGAGGGCGGGCTCCTTGTCGCCGGAGGGGGAGAGGGATTGGTTCAAGTTGGTCTTGTAGACGTTGCGGTCAATCCACTTGGCCATGTTTGAAACGGTAAAGATGCCCAAGGCCTTCTCGCTGTTGTCAAGATCGGCCAAAGAGGTCTTGTTCCAGGAGATTTGGTAGCCTGCCTTGGAGAACTCCTCGTAGTAGTCCTTGTCTTGGTACGTCTCGCCGCCGAGATCGGGAGAATAGAATTGCTCCGCACCACCTCCGAAGAGGACATCAGGGCCTTCCCATTCGGTCCAGGTATAATTGGTGATGCCATTGAGGAAAGAGTCGACAACAGCGCCGTATTGACCGCGGTCACGGGTGTGAGCGGTCAAAGCAGCAGGAGTGGCATCGGCAATGTAGGCAGTAGAGACGATACCAACGTGTCCGCCGGTAAGACGGTAGAACATCTCTGCGATAGTCTCAACCTTAGGGTCATCAAAGGGGTCCTCGCTAGAGTCGGCGTAAACACCAAGGCAGTTGACTGTGCTCTTGTGGCCAGTGTAAAGGGCAGAGGCAGAATTGGCAGAATCCGTGATAAAGGAGTCAATGGAGTGGGTCATTTGGTGACCTAGGACAGGGAACTTGTCCATTTGCATGGTTGTTTGGTATTTTCCATTGATGCTCTTGTGACCAATCAAGCGTGCTGCTGTGATCATGTTGGTAGTCATACCATCGCCGATGAAGAGAATTATGTTCTTGGTCTTGCGCTCTTCTTCCAAGTCACGCACCAACCACGTAGCCTTGGTTGTCGAGCCGTTATTGTAATTCAGAGTGGCGGTGTACTCTGTTGTCCGTCAGCCTTGAAGTTCACGCCTTAGAAGTATATCCTTACCTCCTGGCTCGTAGAGAGCGACCCTACGGTAAGCCTTGGATGTGACATTTACAAAGGATGCTTTGTCATCGTCCCTGGCAAACAAATCTAAACTATCGTCAATCTTCGAAACTTCCCCATGGCAGGATTATAACCTACCCTCATACCATGAAAAGTCCCATCGCTCGAGCTCCGGCTCTTCAATCTCAAAGAAGTCAGTCACGGGCTTAGACTCTCCGTCCCCCTTTGCAATTGTGAACGTAAAGTTCTCATCCGGTTCAAGTCCATTCGCCTCAGATCCGTTGATAGGTGCGTGGACTTCGAGGCGAATGTCAAAGAACTGACCGGCCAAGAAATCGGCCCTATGAGCAAATCATTAGCTTCAAGTAGTTTTGGGAGCTTCGTGAGAAGTCCAATGGCTTACTGATCCGGCGGAAAGACACATCCTAGTCGTGTTTTAGCTCGTAGTTTCATTCGATGGGAAAGCTGTGGTCTTACCTAGTGTTGGGCACGTCCCCAGGCGACGGAAAGTCTGCGCAGAGACGCCGCTCACCAGCAGAGCAGCTGCAAAGTGAATCGACAATTGCGGCTTCATTGTGAACGTAGAGCTGGGTGAGGAAGAGAACCAAGACGCGTTGAGGGGGAAAAGCTCGGGACGAAAGCTGCAGGGAGTCTTTTATAAGCTTGTATGTGAGGTAGGGATCAGGCACCCGCATATCCCAGCCTTTGCATCTTGGAAAACCGGGAGCTAGAAGCTCATTTGCGCGCCGCCTACGTGGGACAGTGCTGGATGCAATTGGCCCAATGTTTGTCCAGCCGTCCTCGTGGCATTTTGGAGCACTGTCACTGCTGGAGCAGACCGGAGCCAGGAACCGGGAATCGGCCTATTCCCGCCATCTGGATGTCGGCGCCGCAAATTCTGTCATCTCGCAGGGCCTTGAGCTGCCGGATTCAGCCTGGGATGGTCGATGGCTTGAAATGGTCGAGCGACTCTTCGTATGGTTGTTTGCAATCTTGGCGCAACGTGAAGCATGGAGAAGATGTGATTCGTGCAATGGCGCCCCGCATCTTGACTTGGCGTATTTCGGGGGCCCTGTCGTACCTGTGTGCTGATATCAATGTCAGTTACTCCGTAGTTGCATGCTTCCTTTAGCATCAAATGATTGGCTGGCCCAGAACCGAACAGCCGTTATCGCCATCCCTTCAGACCTTCAATATTTTATGCTCCGCGGCACTGGTCGTAAAAGGTTACGACACGATGCCTTCTCCCCAGTATCCAGTATGACGAATGCGCAGGTACACATTTCGCAGCATTAGTACCATCGTCCGTGCGTACGCTTGAGTAGAGGGTTTTAGCTATATCCATTCCAGGGCTAACACGTGAATCATATCGCAAGTAACTCATGACATCGAGGACAACCTAACCCTACTACTGCGGGAATGTATAAGCATCCAGGCTCCCTGCACCTCCGAATAAAATATTTGCAAAAAAACCCGATTGATTGAAACTCATAATTTCGTAATGAATTCGAATAGGCAATTCAGATGTCAGGAAAGCACACGACCAATTGCCTACCCAAGTAGACAATCCGGATTACCAACGGGATCTCTGACCCAAACCCACGGAAACACCCCGGGTTAGACATCCCCGCAGTCTAACGGGAGCAGATCGGCGTCTTGAGATCTACATTACGGTGCATTGTAGCTACAAGGGCCACAAGGGGTATTTAATCAGATCTCTGTCAAACGCCTTTGGAAGCTTCTGTCCATCACGGTTCCCACCGAAATAGGTTAGGTCGCGTGGACTGAAAGAGTGTCAATCTTGCAAGGATCAAGCTTGGGGTCTTCTTTGTAAGAATTGCTTACACGTACTGTTGCATACTGTCCCTACGAGCGGCCATGGTCGCTATCTTCGTTCAAGCAGTCCTTGCTTGACCTACAAGTGGTACGTCCATCAAGGTGTCCTGAGAGATACTAGATTGCCTTTCCTTACCTAGACGTCAACAAAGTTTCTTAAGCTTCCGAATCACACAGGAATTCGCCCTCGAAGAGACTTTCTGCCGAGGGTCTTTCTTCTGGACCAAAGAATTTTTCGAACAAGCGCAAAAAGTAGCTCTTGATCCTTGCCCGTTAGCCGTTCCTCGCGTAGCTCAAAAGTCTGATCTGGGTATTGGTGCCGGGGCGATCCAGTTCCCTTTGTTTTTAGTCAATGAAAAGTGAACATTAGCAGGTGGATCGATGGCTTTACCTTCTGCATCCTAGTATTGACGGCTCAACTCGCGAGTATTCCGGTGCTGGAAAATGTGACATACGGCAGCTTTGTTCTTGGAAACTCGGCTGAAAGTGGCATTTTACCCCTCTCATGATGGTCGATAGAAAAACAGGGCGTTGGGTGGTCAGCGACGGGTTCGTTGCGCGACCAGCCCTTTGGGAGTCAAATTCGCCATCCAGGGAAGGGTACCCATATGTCATCGATCCATACATGATTTAGTCACAATCACCCACACTGGCATGGCATGTATAAACGGGGACTTGCACTCCGCGAACTCGTAGCATATATAATACGACAGAAAGAGGAGAATAGCATTCCAACTGTGAGACAAGAAGTAGTAGGCAAGCGGGAAAGCAAGATTTCATTAATTCGATACTAAAGAAGAAAAAAAAGCATGTACAAGCATAATTACAGGAAGCGATCGATCGAGCAAGTAATGAAATCAGCCTAGTGAACGTGATGAGAAGATTGCCATCTCGATGTTAAAAAATCATGAAACAAAACTACAAACGGCGAGAAACCAAATACTTTCCACCTAACCATTGGATCAAGAGCACATACAGGCCTACCGCCGCAAGAGAATAGCCGGCAGCGACTCGCCCCCCTTACACGATACTGTGTAGAATACATTCCATTCTAAGACTCTATTCGATATTGCACCGTGTTTGTGAATCTAACCCTTACAAGGGAAGCCTTTGCGTCACAAAAACCGTTGGGGCAAACTCATTAAGGGGATAGTTGACAGGCTCTCCTAGTGCTTCAATTATCTTCATAGCACACGTTTGGGGAGCGTACGTATCGTCGTTATCGAAGGCCCAGGTGAGGGTCAGAAAGGCCAGGTCAAAATAGGCCGGCATCCAACCCATGTTACCCCACTCACTAATGACTACTTCGTATTTTTCCTCTTCGGTCCAGTGTGACGGCTCGATAGTCTTGATCCGAACGTTATCAGGTTTCAAAGAGAGGTGCGTTAGCACTGGTCTTCTATCCAGAGGAGATATTTGATGGAGACAGTATTCGAGGTGCGGAAGGTAATACATTTCGTATTGATCTAATTCGGGACCGGTCCGACACAGTGAAAGTTCACGCGACTGGACTCGTGCAGATACCCAGCTATCATAGTCATAAAATGGGCCGCGAAATGCCCGCGGGTAACATTCCAATGCCTGGAACCCTGGATACCAGCCCTTGGAGTTTATGCGGCCATAGAATAAATCTACTCCGGGTGGGAAAGATACCTCCCGAAGTTTCTTAATCTGACCCGCTATAGCCAAGGCAATTTTGTTCTGCTGCTCTTCTGTGTAATTCATCCATTTGTCCTCGGTGAGTGCTTCGGCACCTTGGACATGTTCCGTTATCACATAGTAATAGGTTGGAAGATTGTCCGGAGTACCATTACACCATCCTTCCGGATTTCCCCCTTGGTTGATGAATGCTGACCAGAGCTTTGGAACACGCATTGTGGTATTTTGCTGAAGATATAGTAGGTTCTCCGCCTCTTGCAATATTGACATGTTAGTGCTGACTTTAATATCGTATTTACCATCTGCTGACTTGAGCGTCATGGTCCTTTTGCTGAGCTCAGGGACGAATTCATCTACAATTCCTAGAATTCTATCAATATCCGCAACCTTCGGAATTGGCGGCCAAGGTTCTTCCTCCGCGTAATATGGAATTGTGATCGATACGAAGTCGTCTAGCGCACCCCGCGGCGGCGGTGACTCATCCAAAATCCATTTCGTCGTGGCGACGTCGATGTCGTCGGTCTGGTAGTACTTTTGAAGGAGATCTTTTAATCTGACCATGTTGCAAGAGGAGAGGTGGTGAGAGTATACAAAGAGTTACGAAGAGATTGAGGTTTGATGGGTAGGGGTAACGTGAATAAATTAGGCTAGCATCTATCTAAGGTCGCTCTATCTGTCTGACCACTTTGCGGTCGAGGGAATATATATCATTTGCCAAGAAGACCCGACCTTTCCAAGAGTTTCAAGAGTTTCCATAAATAATTATTGGTGTAGGGGCGTGAGAAAATACAAAAGGTGAATTGGAAACTAAAGATGAAAGAATTACATGATGATCCAAGTACGAAAAATAGGAAAATAGGCAGTGGTACAGCAAACCAAATGTGAACATAGGTGGACAAGAAAAATCAAAGGGTATGCGTAGAAAGAATGACGTCGTCGGCGCAAAGAGTGCGAAAAGAGAGACACATTTCTTTGATGGGTAAGCAGCGCCACAACAGATCGTGAGGCATCACGAGGGGAAAGTCAAAGAAACAGATTGTTCCTGTTTCGTCGCCAGTTCCACTATCGTTCCGCGAAGATGTAAGCGCTTTTTCGATTCCCACGATTCACATTTACGTAATCTTTACCAACGTTTGCTTTTGCCTTCACATATGCGACATAGAAGTCGAACGTGTGGAAGACCGTTCTCCTGTCGTAAGATAGAGGGTGAACCGTTCGTCTAGAGCAGCAATTGATGAAATTATCCAGGTACCGTGGTGATGTAACAGCCCCAATCAGGTCATATTTCTCGATTGTGTCCTGTTCGACGAAACTGTGTTTGATATCCTCTTCTGGAACTACCACATACAAAATACACCTACGATTGGGCATTACAATCCCAAGTGCGGGGTGAGTGCATGACGTCTTGTTACGACCATTGCCTCGAACGAGAGTGAAATTTGTCGTAAACACGTCGAGATTTCGGAGTTTTCGAAATTGCTCCGGTCCACTTGTGTTGCCCCGGGTAGTGTATGGGGTAGGTATAGACATCGTCGGGAAAGTTCTGATGGGGTATTGAGGTCTAAATCGGTTGCGGTAGATGTGGAAGGTGTTGTGCGTAGTATTGAATCCTATTCTCGAAATGTTAGTTCATGTATATTGCCAACCATAGAAGAGGGAGAAAGACAACAGATCGTGTTCAGGTATTCTGATGTCAGTGCAATACCGAGTGAAGAAGTCCAAGCCGAACTAGCAAGCTGTGTCTCTTCGCAACACCAGTGTGCTAGGGGGCGTTGACTCGTCGAAGGGGTTCCGGAATGAATACCAATAGCTACGAAGTTGAAGAGTGAGGTCGAGTTGAGGAGCAAGGTCAAGTTGAACAAGGTCTGGTTGAGTAGTAAGGCCAACTTGAGGAGTTGAAGAGTTGAGTTGGAGAAATGCGTTGAAGATTTGAAAAGTCAAGAAAGACGGGGGACACTTCTGAGCTCTTATATGTGGTGCCTGCTCGAGCAAGCACTCAGTCCATCTTTCGTCTCAGAAGGAGATATGAGACAGAATCTTTTGAAATCGCTTGCCTGACAAAGCCTGAGCTCAAGCGAACACTCCGACCCATGTTAGTCCGTTGATAGCAAACCTGATAGGATCCTTTGGTGGTTAGCGACAGATATGATGAAGCCGTGCGCGTGGGCTTGTTCGGAGTAGTCTCAGAAGATTCACCGCAAAAGAACGCTACACCGGAAGGTTTCGCTTGTTCCGCCCCATCAAACAACAGCACTGAACCACACAAGCCCTCCTGAATTCGGCGAATGCTCAAAGTATGTCCTTGGAGATCAAACGAAATGGTTAGACTACTACAAAGCATTCACAACTAGTACATACGTATGTTTGCGTTTGTCTGCGCAAGTCGCTAGGTGTCGAACGGGTAGATGATAAAAACAAAACATACGCGATATAGCACGTGCTATTCAGTGCCCCAAAGCTATTAGACAGAATCAGCTTGACTCATTCGCGCTAGCATGATGTGGACGCCCGTTCCGGAACAACGTCTATGCTGTTGCATATCCCGAATGAGTGGATGACAGAGAACAAACCATACACGCTATCAAGCACGTCCAGTTCCGTGCTTCAACCATGAGACAAGAATCAGTATGACTCTCGGAAATCAAACTACGTGTTAAGAGAGACAGCATAATGTGGAGGCCTTCAATGACACTGGTTATCGATGGGCATCATACACGCATTTACGTGGAAATTCCCAGTGCGGCTTGTGTCCCGCCGCCCGATAGTCTCTACCTATGTATCTGCATCATACCGCCATCTTGATTTTGTTTCCACACTCTTCCCTCGCCTCTCAGAGCCCTTGGACTTCGAAAAGCTCATCCAAATTTTGTATTAGCAGGCCTGTATCTTTGAAGGTGATCTCTACAGATGACCGGACTGCAAGCGAAGAAAGTGATGCGTGTTCGTAAAGTGGGTGTTCACGAGTGATGGAAGGGATGCGCTTAGGTTCGGCACGAATAAAGAGATCTCGTTGAAGGAGTAAAGGGACGCATGTTCGTGGACTGAGCATTTGCTGATGATTGGGGGGGACTGCTTGGCCTTATAATCGGCACGGCTTCATTTTTTGTCTCTGGCTATGTTAGATAACAGCGGCGTGAATGAGTTAGAAGGCGACGGGGAATGGGGCGTGACGGACCTTGAATGGTGCATATTCCTGCCTCATACGCTGCCGTAGACGCGACTCTGCCAAGTAGCTTCTGCAGCTATTTATCAGATTTGGACTCACCATTGGGGTAAAGTTCCCTCAGATGAATTCTATCCCCTATAGGTAGGGAGCGGTGCCACTTGACGTGTACACCTGGCACCAATGTTCGGAGGCCTACCATTACAACTCCACGCTCTGTATGATTCCAAAATTTCGCTACCACGAGAAACCCATCCTTTTAGTGGCCAAAGAAAAAGCCGGATGACGTTTTGCCCACCACGAACAGCTTCCAGGGTATGTGTAGGATATGTGCAGTAGCGGCCGACTCGAATCAGTACGATGATGCGAAATGAAGGAACCAATGCGATTTCCCCTACGTGAGGTGAGCATTTTCTTGGACTGTGAGTTGTAAGCTTTGATGAATGGTGGAAGAGGCCAGGAACGTACCTTTGGTGAGTGTAGCTGCAGGCCTCCTTGCGCAGCCTTACAGACTTCCGCGTCGCGTTTATCTGTCTCCATCTTTGATTTTGACGGCAATTTGACCTGTCTTTGCTCCTTGCTGGCCATTTCTTATGATGGAGTGTGTCTTCGTGGGCTGAGGTTCGAGCGACTAGGGGTAATGCCACGTGAAGCTACGCAGCATAAGCTGTGAGGCTGGGCACAAGGCTGAACACACGACAAAGAACGGTGATATTCTCAAGGATCGAGCATGCAGGCGGAGGAAATGGCCATTGATTTGGTGGGTTGGTGGGTGTGGTGTGGTGTGTGGTGCGTGGTGGGTAGTACGGGGAGTGGCCGTTCCAAGGTTGTTGGCGATCCCACCACCCAGGCAGATGCGGTAGGAGGCGGCGTGTCCCTGTGTGCTGATACAACAGCACATGTAGACCAAAATCGGAATGACGGAGCCATTGGCAGCCGCTTAATTGGAATTGCGTCCGCGATAACGGGTATGGTCGATCGAAGTGTTATATTGTAGATACTCAAAGCCATATCAAATAGACATGTGCAAATCAAGACTGGGCCGGTTTAGCCATCGGAGGCGACACAAAATTAGTCAGTAAGAACGGCTAGTAACACCAGTAAGGCATGCATTGGAGTGAGGACTGCCCTATTGTTTACACAAGACCTGCGCAGCGGACTAAATTGTAGAGCATTGATTTTCGCACCGCACTTCAAACTCATCGTGACACCGCCGAATCTGTGAAACCCGCCGTGACTACACAAATTTGAGCTGGAAAAGACGTAATCATCTCAAGCAGTAGCTAAAGCCCCGATCTGGTATTCCCCAGCGTGCGATATTCCATATAAGGGGTATAGCGAGGTGGTATTTTGGGCAAGAAAAACGCGCCTTTCACACTATTCAGGAGGCAAGGCTCTAGTTTACGCTACTAGAGACCTAGACTACTCTTACGTGGGGCAGTGTCAAAAGTCATTTGGGGCGGTGCGAGGACCAATGCCCAAATTATAAGAGGGAGTGTGCAATCACCAATCAAGTTCAAGAACATAGTTCCATTCGCACAAGCTGCACCATCTTATCAGCCGTTCCAGATAAGGATCGCTGCTGCACGAAATACCCTTACCGGGAGTTCCTATCTCGCGGATGCCCTGTTTAACTTATCATCGCCTTCCCAATACTATGTGCAACTGCTCAATGCACAACCAACCACTCCTCCACTCATGCTCAACAGCTTTCAGATTTTATTCTGTGTGATTGCTAGTTGAATTGTTCATTAGTAGGGGATCTCGCACTCTGCCAGCCCCGTAAGGAAAGTTTCCGCACGCCGAACTCGTGGCCCGTTAAACCAAACCGCACACCCAATCACAAGACGCTATAAAACCCTCAAAACGCCCTTGACTATCCCAGGAACCAACGAACATCAACCAAAGCTACAACCCCATAAATCCGTTTCCAGCATCCGAAGACATCTTATTACGGAAACCCATTGTTCCAAATAAAACACCCATCAAATCACACCCTCCCTAATTCCCCTCCAAAGCATCATCTAAACTATTGAACATTTCAACATTTATCATATCCTGACGTAGTTAAATTCCTACATGCTTGGCACTTTTTCCCTCTAAGACTAGGCTGATTCTAGACTAAATTTTTCACACCCCACGTCATCTCGAACATGAACATGGACGCTCTTAATTCACGACAAAACCTTCGAATCCCCTCGCCTGTTGTCCCTGGTAGGAATAAGGTAAAAAGATTACTTCTATAGATGCTAAAGGATAGAGTTATTTGACTGTCGTAAGAGTTATGGTAAGTTTGGGGTTGGGTTAGGTTAGGCTCGTATTCGTATTCGCGTAGAGGAAGATGGGATGGCTAGGAACATGTAGGTAGGTGGTAAAGATACATCACGTTACCGCCTACCAGACTAGGAATTGTTATCAGGCATGCCTTAGTATCGCTTTATTTTACACTTGGAAGGTCTGCAGGTGGTACTGTCTAAACTACTCGAGTCCCACCTACACACTCATAGGATGGGATATTTTACTAATCTATCGATGCTTTGCCGCGATACCCGTCTTTGATAGACTAGAGGAAATATCTCGATCGCACCCGGAAAATCTTCAGTAAACAGATGTGGGACTAGAAAGCCCTTAGAGAAGTTGATAAATCATATGGGGGTGGAGGTGAGGTGAGGTGAGGGGAGAGGGGCAAAACAAGGCGCGACATTCTTCGGCGATACTCGGGTTCATGGTAGGTAAATCTAAACTATCTTGAGAGTACGTACCTACGTGGCATCGCCGCGCAAACGCCGTCCCTAGACATGTGATGGTCAGATCGTGCTGTTTAAGATTCCTGAGAACCAAATGAGCGTGAAGTGATAGGTCTGCAGGCGCATGCAGTTCGGCGGTCAGTCAACGGTCAAAGTAGACTAATTAATCGCGCCGTACTCGGTACATAAGTCGGGCAGATAGTCACCGCAACATGATCAGCGTGAGCGCAATCGTGTCGCGCATCTATATGTAATAGAAAGTGAGGCTGCCAGGCACGCTAAATCCAAAGACCGAGGTCAGAGGAATGGGATGTACAGCGAGCAAGTTTCAATATGGTTTTAGGCTAGCAGTTGCAATGGTTTCACGTAGTCTGATATTTCGACGCTGGAGCCAATAGATGGTCTAGGTGAGGGCAATCGCAAAGTCGAATTTCAGGTTATAAGTGGTCCACCACGGATCCTTTCATGCTCGATGATGTCGATGAAGGCGTCTAATAAACATTCGGCGTATATGGCAGCGCTGACAGAGCTTGGCATTGGGCAAAGGGATGCGTTCGCCCAACTGGGAAGCGGGACGAAGGATAGTGGGACCAAGCTAAAGCTAAGTCAAAGTGGGCGGCATGGACAAGCCGGCACTTGAACGGAAGGGGCTGGTGGAATGTAAAGTTGAATTGGCTACGGGAGTGCGAGAAGATGTCGCGCAGAATGATTGCTTAGCCGGAGCCCATGGGTATTTTTGGAGGAGGCTGAGGATTTATGAAAAGGATCACTGAAACTCTGAAGACAAGGTGGACTCTAGCGGTCCACTATAGACACGTGGAGAAGAATATTCCTAGGACAGTAGAGAGTTTGCGATGCATGATTCTGAACGCGCATGAATTGCAGCAGGTGAGATGGCACGATTTGCGATCCACAGTGATAATGTGGGGGGGTTCCAAAATATGGATCGTGAAGTTGAATGGAATGTCACGTGTCTGATGCAGGGACTTGCTGCGGGTTATAAGGCTCCGTCTGATATATCTATCCACGGTTATGGTAGAGTGGTGACAAGTTGTGGTCCGGAATAAAACGCTCATGGAAATACGGAAGTCGGAAATAGATTAAGCCGGCACCGGAGGTACTACCTGGGTGTAATTTGGTGTATGTAAAGAACGGATATTGATGTGGTGAGAGAGAACTGCAGTGAACCGCGCCCGTAGGCGGGTGAGATCGTATTCGGCTACAAAGCGCAGGGACACCCCTTCAATGATCTTTCCAACGCCCTGCCCCCTCCCCCCCCACGGGGATATCGCTTGCTGAGCTGCAAATCAATCTAGCGGTGAGGCCTCTGGGGCGAAGGACTCCAAGGCGCCAAATTCAAGTCGCACGGCATAGAAAATTCTTCAAGCAGAGCAGCAAAGGAAGGGCACCAGAGGGCAGACCTCGAGGTTATGAGAGTGATGCGGCGGCGGGTGGGTTGGGGACACCAATGGGACGGCGAGTGGGTTGGGGACAGTTGGGAGGTGGTGTGGCAGCATGTGTGGCAGCGAGGGTGTAGAAATCGATGCAAAAGGCCACAATCTGGCTTGGTCGGCAAGAGGCATCCCAAGGGCCCAAATGCCAAGGGGTTGTACAGCAAGGAGCCCACGATATCTCCAATGTAGATTTGGGGTGTTGCGGGGCATTGGCATCTATTCTCACAATCTCACCGCCCTGGTGGCCCTCCCCTCCATCTGTGAAGCCGAACGCACGCGCCCGGTCCAGGAAACGATCCAATAATGTAACGGCGTGGAACTTCTCTCGTAAAAGGAAAGTGGGGTGCCCAGATGTCTGTACTGTATGAAGTCAGTTCGCTGATGGAGATGACTTGAGCCGCTGCCAGGCCCGCAGTGGTTCGATAATGGATCCGCTGATGGGCCCGTTACTGGCCGCGCTGGTTTCGCCGTGGCGTGGCATCTGCCTGTCATTTGTCGTCTGCTATGAAGGGTTTGTGGGCGCCATGGGCAAAGATGTCATTCCGCAGCAGAGCGTAGCGCCTCAGGGTCTTCCAATTCGTCTGTGCGTATCAGCGCGGTTGCCGCACGTCCCCTGGCTCGAGGTCATCTGAACAATGCTCAATCCGTGGGAGAGCCGCTCTGGGCTTCCTTTGCACGGCCGCGAGAGCGACGACAGTAATTACTGACAGCTATTACTCCGTACAGGAATCATCAAGCTTTTGGGGGGCCACGGCTAGGGCGGGTCAGGGTCCACCACTCGGAAACCATGAGACTCTGTGACAAGACGAGACGATTTGACGAGAGAATTGCCCTTGGGAGACCTGGAGATCATGAAAGGGTCGAGTCGTCTCATGTGACACGGGTATGGTCACGTTCTCACCAAGTAAACGTCACCTGTTGGCGTGTCGGGAGAACAAGGACTACGCAGCGATACCCCCCTTTATCGGGTTATCTCACAGGGTCGCGAAATGTAGAAGTAGGGTCGGTTTTCACCATGCCTGCAGGGCCAAAACCTTCATGCCGACTTGAATCATTGTTATGCCCGGGAAGGGCCGACAGTCAATTGCAGCAAAATAACTTCCATCATTTTCTGTTGCAGCAGAAATTGCGTCAAGACCGCTTGTCTCTGCAAAGGAGCAGCAATTACATTGGTCTGAGCGAAGCAGGCAAGGCTTGGCTTCTGCAAGAAAGGTTGCAGGGTACCACCGTTCTGGCGGGTCAACATTTGGTCGGATGAAGCGGGAGGCCAGTATCCTCTAATCCCAGGCTCGATGAAATGCAGTAGAACAGCCTGTAATGACGATTTGATTCGGGGTAGAGGAAATGCGGCGCTTATGACAATCGGAAAGGCATATGAATTACTCTGAGGGGGGGGGAATGGAAACGCGCCTAGGGTGACGACCAAGAGGTGAGTGTGAGGGGGTTGAATCGCACAGATGCTAAAGATGGTCGAGGGAAGGGATTGAGCAACGTTGAGTGATGGTGGATAGAGAGGTGAAGGGTACAGTTGAGTGACTGAGTGAATGTGTGAATGCAGAGGAGAATCTCCCCAACTAATGTTAGGCGCTAGGGTGGCGTGCGTGGGCTCCGCGTGGACATGCGGCCGTAGATGGTGAAGGCAAAGAGGGTGAGAGGCTGGTGGTTGGACACACCTGGGCAGTAGTGGGAAGCTGATGATTGCAGGATGCAGTAGATGTCTATTGTGACAACATCTTCTCCATCCAGAGTATCAGAGAGGATGAAAAAAAAAAAAGTGCAGGTGAGATTCGAGAAGAGATGCGCCCGTGCAGCAAATGCAATGCCGCTAAAACAATTCATCGCATCGCGTCGTACCCTTGTATCAAGCCACTGGAGCGCAAAGCAACCGTGGGCACCCTGCAACAGTGCAAAGTAGCGCCGGTGCGAGGACAACAAGCGTGCAAGAACTGCAAGTTAGAACAAGGGTCACGGACCCTGTCTTGCCTGTTGATGCCACACGCGAGCCCAGGAGAGTATGATAGGCCCGCAGCTGACATGACATTTGACTTGCGTCCCTGCGACCAGTCCCATCTATCCCACCACTCCGTACAGAGTTGCGTCTGTTGTTGCTTCGGACTCGGTCTCTGCCTCTCTGGTGTCTGCGGGTGGCTGCCCATTGTGCCCATCTCATCTCTCCACCGTGAGCCTCTCTGCCTCAACCTTATCCAATGGCAAAAGCCTTCAGCAGTAGCCCAAACAACCCAACAGCCGTAAGATGTTGTTTACGGAGTAGTATTATTGGACTGCCATTTTTGCTTCCGTTTGGGCTGTGAGCGGGCGGCGGGCCATGCCAGATTCGTGCCCTGCTCTGCCCTGCCCTGCCTTTCCCGCCCCTCCAGCTCAGTCAAGTCAATTAGCGGCTAGCATATCAAATTTCGCCTCTCCACCAAGCGAACCCGCAGCGGACGCGACTGTCTACTCCAGCTTTCACTGTTATTGTCGTCGTGCCTTTTCTGCCTCTCTCCCTTTCTGTCCACCTCATTCTCTTCGTCTTTCTCTTCAAGGCTCCTCGAGTCGCTGTATAACCAACAATACAGACTCTTCCTCCTTTTTCTTCCCCTCGTCACCCTGCACAACCGGGCCGCTGGTGTGTGTGTGTGAGAGAGAGCGTGCTTGTGGCCTGCGTCCTCCCACCCCCGGTCGAGCCATCGGCCTCTGCATACACCCTGCACTTTGGCGCATCTGCTTGGCCTTGCTCAACCCCCCATCGCTCTGGCGCCCACTTCCGTCGCTACATATTATCTGGCGCACCCGCCTGTCACTCTCCTTCCTCCAACCTAGGTCCGTTACCTGGGCCCAAAGGCAACTCGTAGGTAACTCTTTTCCTCGCCCTCTTCACGCCCTCAAGTCTCCCCCGCGGTCTGCCAAGCCTGTGCATGAGGACCTCACCACCATCTTCCTCATGCTACTCTGTGTTTGCTTCCTCATTACCATATCGCTGACGGTCCAAAGTTTCCCCAGGTGGTTGCGGTTTCACCTCCTACACCACCAAACCCCACCCGTCCTCCACGTTCCGAAGGAGTAATTAACTTCACCACATCTCCCTTCCTCCAGAGACATTGGTCTTCGTGGCCGTTCCTCGCCCTCCGATCTCCCTCCAGATACAAATACCCTCCGAGGCCCACATGCAGTAGTGCAGTCTGCCAAAATCAAAAACATGGACACTGAGGATGGACAAGTCTTCATAAAGGTACGAGAGGTTCCCTAAACTTTGGAATGTGGGGAATAGCGTGCCACACGGGTGGAAACTCTTCCTTGAACCGTAAATGGCAAATGTAGAAACGTGGCTGGTACTGATACTGTTGGTAGAACCTTGCGTACTTTGTACGAACCCACGAGAAAGCCCTGGCGAATGCTCTCCAGCTTCAGCGACAGGCGCCAAAACTCGGACAGGGCAGCTCTGCTTCTCCGACTTCTCCGTCCACGACCTCGAATGCATCCACTCCATCGGCCTCAAGCGTATGGGCCACGGCTCTATCGCTCCCCTCTCTCACATTTACCTCCCAGAATCTCAAGCCTGCCAAGCTGACGCTCACTCCCCACCATCTTTTTTACCTCCTCTCCCGTTTCGAAGACCTTGGCATACCCGTTGGGCCGATGAATGTGCGCTTGGAGAACATACACACTGACGCATCACCGACCAACTATGTCTCTTTCCTCAGTAAAGCACAGCGGAACAAGACGAGGTCCTCAGACCGTGACTCAATCCATTCAGTCTCTAGCATTCGCAGCGTGATGTCCGGCATGTCCTCACTTTGGTCGTCCCTCCGTATCTCGTCGAACAGTGCAGCCAAGGCAGAGAAACAGAAAGCAGCCATTGAGGAAGACCTAAAGTACCTCTTCTCCGCATTCACGAAGATCCCGTGCTTGAGACTTGCGCCGGATCACAAAGCTCGACTCATTGCGGGGTACGAAGAGTTTCCATTTGACAGTGCCGTGCCTCTATTTGCCTTCAAGAATGTCACTGCTCTTGAGATTTACGACGTAGACTTTCGCCAATTCTACGGCTGGGATAGGTTGGCCGAAAACCTTCGTAGTCTGACGGTCAAGCGCGCAGGTGTGGATGACCCAGCCGACCTGCTCATCAACATCGTCTTGGATGACATAGACAAGCGACGCCGACGATCGGCCAAAGCACCTCCTTCTCCCTCTGTTCCATGGGCTACTGCGAGCCCTGGTCCAAAGCCAGTTCCACTGGCACGGTCAGATTCCCCTCCATCCTCTCCCCCTGCATCTGGTAAACAACCTGCAAGCCCTAGGAGCGTACCACTGGGCGGTGATGGACTTTCCAAAGCAGCAGCTCGACGCCAACGAAGTGCATCTCCTACGAGGCCACCGAGCTCTAGGCATGGCTCGACTCATGTGTACGGACGAACAAGCGCGCCTAATATTCGACGCTCGTCCGGCAGCTCCGGCTCGAGCGTGAAATCAACCACCCCTCGCGGTAGCTCCTCTAATCTCCTTTCTCTGGGGTGGTTTCCAGCCACCAAGTGGAGGTTCTTAAGGCATCTGAGCTTAGCTGACAATGCCCTCACCAACATATCCGTCCATAGCCTTGCACCATTGGCAAATACGCTACAGTCTCTTGATCTCTCCACAAACCTTTTCACCGAGATCCCGGACAGCCTGGCGAGTATGTCTTGTCTGCGCGCTTTGAATCTTTCCAATTGCATGATTGAGAGCCTCCATTCTCTGAGCCGCAATCCCCTCCCTGCGATTACGACTCTGAATCTTCGCTCTAATCGGCTACATTCACTCGCGGGCATCGAACGCCTCCTATCGTTGGAGCGAATTGATTTGAGGGATAATCGGCTGACTGATCCAACCGAGACTGCGCGGCTTACTGGTGTACCAGATATTGCAGAAATCTACGTCCACCGAAATCCATTTTGCAAATCTCACAGCAACTATCGGGTGACAATATTCAATCTTTTCCGTCGGACGCCAGGATTTACCGAGGACATTGTCATTGACTCCACAAAGCCCAGTAACGGTGAGCGCAAGCAATTGGTAGATCGAGCACCAGAGCTGCCCAATGTTCCTGTCGTGAAGCCGCCTCCGGAAGACGACTTGCCACCCCCTGTGCCAGTCAAGATTGTTCCTGTGGTAGATGCAGTGCCTGGGGTTGCGCCGACGCCCAAGCGTATGTCTTCTCATCACCGTTCAAAGAGTGGCCACACAGCATCACAGAGACGCAAAAAGACTCCCAAGCGCCGAGTGGTCGAACTTTCACACAATGAAGCCGCACGAGAGACTACGGAATCCACCGTTGCCTCATCTACTAATCCATTTGATGCCATCTCTTCCAAGGCGGAGGTTGCCCAAACGTCCAATCCAGCGGCGGATGTCACGACAGAGAATGCGCCCCGTTTCAAAGAACCACAAGAAGGGGACGTGCCCGGTGACCCAGCCAAAAAGCCTCGCCAGGAGCAAGCCGCCACGCAGTCGGTGCAAACTGCTCCCAATCCACTATCACCACTTGACACTAGCCTGGGTCAGCAAAATAAGGGCACTCCCGAGTTTGATGTGAGTAGTGACTTGTACAAGAAGAAAATTGAGGCATTGCGTCAAGACTTCGGCAATACATGGCTCAGCGCTCTGGGAGACGATAGCTGGGATAGTGCATCCGTTACAAGCTTTCCTGAACGAGGCTATACCTCTCCCGTGATCAGGCCAACACTGCCTCGTACACCAAGTCAGGGGATCGTCACCGGCGGTCGAACCCTTGGTTAATCACTTACAACCTTTAATCTCCGGATTTTCTTTCTGCGATACCCCAAGTTTTGCCTTTTTTCGAGCCCTCATTTTCAGTCCCGTCATAGGATACCTGCCTATCGCTCTGCCGACAGAGGTGTTCCTATGACTGGATTTCTGTGTGTTGTGTTTCGGATCATTTCTTTGTAGAGCTTTCCGCATGGCGTTGGTCGGTTTTGAATCTAAGACTCGGGCGGCGAGATTCTACGCTCGCTTGTATCTTTATTCCCAGCACTTTTTCCTCTTTCCCATTGGCGGCATACTTTTCTCAAAAGGATCTGAATTGCTTGCATTCCCTGCGGTGCATCTGCATTTGCATTTTGCTGTCTTGTCGCTCATGAAAGTTTTGTATCATACCATGATTTGGCGTTTCTAAAGGGGGAATGATGTCAGAGACGGATCCACGGCCTTTTTCTCTCATATGCAACGAAGTTTTCTGAGGGTGACATTGATTCCCAGGCGTCGAAGGCAAGAGTGGTGGGGCCCAAGGCGGCGTTTTAGTTGAAAGCATGTGGAAGGGATGGCGTGCATCCGATGAATGTTTAGATGTGCATCAATGTGAAGAATTTCCTCAACTCAATCAACTAGTAACTTGGGTCGTCCTTTATATACTGTGTGACTGTGTGCAGGCTTAGTTGATTGTGTCAGAACAAACCTAGGCAAAAAGCAAACAAGTGACACAATCATGTACAGAACATACAACACCAACATGGGTTGCGCCTGGGGTACCTATAGATAGATAAATAGATGGCTGCAGCCCTGTGAGAATGTAGCAGCACGTGACAGGTCTAGCAAGCATCGCGGGCGGGCAAACTAATGATCCATTAGATGTGGCTTTTACGGAAAGAATTGTGATTGGTTGATGAGAGGACCGTGTTTTTTTACTTTTTGCTTTATTTAGAGAAAACATGGACTAAGACGGAGACAAGACAGAATAAGGACGAGAACAGAATCCGCCACAGGGGGGTAGGTAGTCGTCAGCTACAGCAGAGGGGAGAAGAGGAGTTGGAGGTGGAGTTGGAATTGGGGCTCCGGAGGGGGATTGGGAAGTGATGACTGGTGCCTAATAATAAGAAGTTGCAGGTGGCATATCTAAGCAAAAGGGGACGAAGGTACCGTGGGAGAGAAACATGGGCATCGGTCGCCAGAACGGCCGCGGCGCGTCCTTGCCCACCAAAGGCTAGAACTGTCGAACTCGCACTTGGCTCACACACGGTCTCAGCTCTCTCTCGCTCGATGCTAAGCGCTAGTTTTAAAGCTCTCTGTCTGAGGGGCGAGGACGCGCATAGGGGGTCCTTTCGTGTTTTGGCTGTCCTTGCCGAGCGCAGAAAATAGAACACTCTGCCCTTTGTAATGCTGCGAGCATGAGACTCGGGTCCTAGCGTCCATGTATGTACGTACAGGATACATACCATAGCCGTGAAATACTGGCGTCTCTTGTCTCTGTGTAGGTCGTCTATCAGTCACTTTCTGGGAGTGTGACACGGTCTTGTCTCTTCAAGTCACTCAAGGGGGACTCTGTGTGTCAAGTACGTCGAGTCTGTCAAAACATTGCCCTTTGCGCACCAAACAAGTCTCTGGTGCCCAATTTTGTCACTACTTTTTCTTTTACCACACTTTTCACTTTCACAATCAAGATTCCCCACTACCTCGACCATCCGCAAAGACCCCCTCTCAGCCCTCGCGCGCGCAAAGGCCAGTTCTGCCGCGTGTGCCCAGCCAGGGCTAGTTTGGCTGCAGGCCCATTTCCCATTCCCGCCAAGCCTCAGACGAAGCGAGAAACTCTGCTTCGCTTCAACTTCGCCCAACGCTGCAACATCAGCCTCCGACGTCCACAACCACCACCAGCTCACGCTCCCAGACAACTCGCACGTTCAAACTCTGCTCTGTATCGCTGCCCGCACCAACTGCTCTACTTGGCTCGCGCCTTTTATCGCGTGCCCCCTCTGCCTACCCGCCCGCCCTGCTCTGGCGGTGAAGTCACTCGTAACAACATCCCACTCCAAGGGCTCCGGCCACAACAACCCCCTCGACCTTCTTGTCGCCATCGAGCACTCGCCTGCCTGCCTCAGAGCGGCCCAAGGTATCCTTCTGCCAACTTTGACCATTGACTTTTGCACATCCTACCATCGGATTAGTCGCGTCATCCCGGCAGCACCGCCTTGCAACTTCTGAGGGGCTTTGAGCCATTCTCCGCACCCGCGAGCGCCGCACAGGACTTATACGTAAAATAGCCCATTCATTGATATCAGAGGTATGTATTGAGCTCTCTTGTTCCTTCGCGTCACCCGCTGGCTTTGCCACGATTGCCAATCACCGCCGCCCTCGTGCTCAGACTTGAGGCCCCCTTGTGGCCTTGCCGTTTCCTATCACGACCCGTACGCTGACTTGATGTTTCGCCCCAGGGACCATAAACGTAGTGCCAGAAGTCGAATTCTCCACTCCCGCCCCTCTTCATCCGCGCGAGGTCCTCCCTTGCTCCCTTGAACCCCTCACACCGATTGCCATCAGCACCTCCCAGCTATGGCAGAAATCGAGGTGGATTTGGATTCCATCATAGACCGTCTGTTGGAGGTCAGAGGCAGCAGGCCGGGAAAGCAGGTGGATTTGAAGGAACTGGAGATACGATATCTCTGCACGAAGGCGCGCGAGATCTTCATTTCTCAGCCTATTCTTTTGGAACTTGAGGCGCCGATAAAGGTGAGTGACATTCCTGGAAGCGAGCCCAGGAAAGCTTTTCTGCGTGATGTAGAGCAGTGACTGATTATTGCACCCCAGATCTGTGGTGATATACATGGCCAGTACTACGATCTCCTCCGTCTGTTCGAGTACGGCGGTTTCCCTCCCGAAGCCAACTACCTTTTCCTCGGTGATTACGTCGATCGAGGCAAGCAGTCCTTGGAGACCATCTGCTTGCTCCTTGCGTACAAGATCAAATTCCCGGAGAATTTCTTCGTCCTCCGAGGGAATCACGAATGCGCATCTATCAACCGTATCTATGGCTTCTATGATGAGTGCAAGCGCCGATTCAACATCAAGCTCTGGAAAACTTTCACCGATTGCTTCAACTGTCTGCCCATTGCGGCCATCATTGACGAAAAGATCTTCACCATGCACGGAGGACTCAGCCCTGACTTGAACTCTATGGAGCAGATCCGTCGAGTCATGAGGCCCACCGATGTCAGTTTGCTAGGTTTTTTCTCTTCCGTGTGGGGCAATATTCTAACAATCTTAGATCCCCGACTGCGGACTACTCTGCGATCTCCTTTGGTCAGATCCCGACAAGGATATCACTGGATGGAGCGAGAACGACCGAGGTGTCTCTTTCACCTTTGGTCCAGATGTTGTGTCTCGATTCCTGCAAAAGCATGACATGGATCTAATCTGCCGAGCCCATCAAGTCGTGGAAGATGGATACGAGTTTTTCTCCAAGCGACAGCTCGTCACGCTATTCAGTGCGCCCAACTACTGCGGGGAGTTCGACAACGCTGGTGCCATGATGAGCGTCGATGAGAGCTTACTCTGCTCGTTCCAGGTGAGCCGAAGTGAAAAATCCACTGGCGTGTTCAGAGCTAATATTTCCCCTAGATCCTGAAACCTGCCGAAAAGAAACAAAAGTACGTGCCCAAACTTGGCGGCGGCGGCAGACCTTCTGCTCGCGTTACAAAAGCCTAGAAGTAGCCCAACCTCTCAAAACCACCTCCTAATAAAAATGAATCAATGCGAACTTCCCGTGCAGCAGGTTTGGGCGTCGATAGACAACGACATTGTTGAGCCCTCCCCCCGAGTACCGACGCCGAAACAGCTCTGCGCAGTCCTCCCGCAAAACGCTACCGATAATCGTCCCCCACTTTCCTTTCTCGGCAACCCAGATCCAACCCCATCGACATTTGTTATACCTTCATTCCTTTTTCCAACCATTTGTCTTACTCGAGTACTCGTACACGACTGACGGCGACGAATCCAACATGACGGCCTGCGTTCCTTAGTTTGCATTCGATCAGACCAGTGGCGTCCGGGACCATGTTATGCGTGCTTGGCCTTGTCTCGTCTTCGCCGGCGAAAAGAGAGGCACGGTTTATCACGGTCAAGACTCGTCTCATCATAGTGGCTTGCATTTTGATGGCATTCTCCCTGAAATGTCGACAGTTACGACTAACGGTTGGACGCGACTGACGGCTATATTTCCTCATGTATTATTCAGCAAGAAAAGAAATGGTACGATGTTACCGGATCTGGGGTCTTTTGGTCGAGAGCGGAATGTCACATCCACGAGCATCGCGTATGGGCTGCTGTGGTCTTTTCTTCGTCTGATGCTTTTCGGCCGTTTCAAAGTCTCTATAGGAGGCGCCTTAATAGTGTTTGTCGTTTTCCTTTGTGGTCACCAAATGATTATCGGGTTGTCGAGTCCATCTACAACCACTACAACAACAATGGGCGTGGGGTGGAAAATGGCGGTGGCAGCAAACACGGTGGAGGAGCAGTGGATCGTGAAGGCCCAGCAGCTTCCTTTTTCTTTTCTCTCTCTCTTGGGGATGTAAGCTATGGAAATGCGGAGTCGGTATTATGCTTTCTCGTCTTGAGTCTCTAGCCTGCTGATACTGAAACTGATACTGGATACTGGTGATGTTGCTACTGCTCGTGATGCCAATGCCTTTGTTCTACATCTACCTCCTTTCCAATTCCCTTCCCCTTTCCGTTCCCCATCGCCTCTTCCCCATGATACTTTCAACTAAACCCGCAACTCTCTACACTTCATCCTCATCCCCCTTCTATCTATTCCATTCTATTCCCTCTAACTCATAAATAAAATAAAGAAGTGGTTTAGTTTTTCATTCTAAATCAAAGTAGAAATTAGGCTTCATAAAAGATTTTTTAGGTTTTTTTTTTATTAAAAAAAAAAAAAAAAGAAAAGAAAAAAAACATTTATTAGAAATTTTTGTATCGAAGGCTTTTCTTTTTTTTTCAGAGGGGGGTTGGGGGCTTATTCTGGCTTTTGGCGGACGAGACGAGACGGGCTTCGGTGGCGGGAAGGGATGGAAAAATGATGGATTGGTTGGTTTGTTGGTTTGTAGAAGGGCGAAGGGGGGAGAGTGAAGGGGAAGGGGTTTGTGTGGGATCTGTTAGTTGGTGAGATGATAAACTAGCTTAGTTATATATACATGTTGTCCATACGCAGTAGTTTGGTTGATATCTGATATCACATGACTCTTCATGTGACTACGCACGGTGCCGTGTTTCGCCATTGATGGTTACCCCTTTCCTATGTAGATAGGATGGATACAATAACAATCAAGAACAATTACAAACCCCTACGTACGCAGCACAAGTGACTAGTCACACGCTATCGATCGTACGCAGGAGAGATGGTCTATTCAACATTAAACCTCTTTACTTTTATTTTTCGACGTTTTTTTTCTAGGTTTTTTTTTTTTTTTTCATTAACTTGTTATTTTTTAATTTTTTGTTTTCAAGTTTTTTAACTTTTAATGTTTAATAAATGGGGAGTAGAACTACAGGCACTTGAGGCTAGAAATTTTGTGTTTTGAGAGATTTGGGTGATTGGGTTTAGGATTGGTCTTGAGATTTAGGGTTGGGAGTGGGATTGGTAGATGGATTGAAGATTGGTGGATGGACTGAATATTGGGATTTAGGGGTATTGGATTGAGTTTATGTGTCTATTTGGCTGTTTTGGCGAGTAAAAGTGATAGATGGCCCTTGGGTTTCATTTCTGAGAAGGCGGGTATGAGTGTGTGAGATTGTGGGTGTGGTGCCTTGGTGTTTCACTTTGCTCTGTATAGGTGGAGGGTTCGTTGAATTGCATGGGTAGCTGTGTGGAAAAGGGTGGGTTGAAAGAGAGAAGGGCGTAGTTTGGGGATGGGAAATTGTGAGGGTCATGGGATTTCGGTTTTGGGACGGAGAGCGGCGGGTTAGGAGGTGGGATTCTTGGTGTGATTAGTATGAAGTCGAGTTGGTGATGACAAGAGGCAGTTTGTGCTATGTAGAAGACTAGCCTTGGAGAGACATGAGGTTGTATTGCATTCGCAAAATTAACGAGCGTCCCAGGAGAGTGAAATTGCCAACACCGTATGTACAATCCATCGCATCCTCCCAATAAATCGACTATCTAACTTAAACAAACACGAAACCACTCAGTCGAAACTAATTAGCCCAGACACATACTTTTGACCGTTTTCTATATCAAGGGTTTGAGTTCTTGAAGTTCGCAGTTCGTATTTTCGGCTCAATCCAGATTCGCGACAGCATCTAAAAATAGCTAGCAGGCACCGGGC
This sequence comes from Nigrograna mackinnonii, assembly GCA_001007845.1. NCBI lineage: Eukaryota > Fungi > Ascomycota > Dothideomycetes > Pleosporales > Nigrogranaceae > Nigrograna > Nigrograna mackinnonii. The sequence goes on from JGVQ01000333.1 coordinate 189,183, forward strand.
AGGGGCCTGTACGTACATACCAAGCGACTAAAGGTAATATAATATAGTACGTCGAGAACGCTTTGTATATGAAAAGAAGAACAGAACACGAGGGTAATATTGGTGATGCTCATTGATTCCTAGCTTTTGAATGGACGGGAGATGAGATCCGGGTCTAAGGTGTGTGGGATGATTGCGATTGTTACTTAGGTGGGATTGGGAGGGTTTGGGGTAGGTATATAGATAGGCTGGCGGACCTGGACCGATCGATCTTAAGCTATCGTACGCCGTCATTGTTTATGATTCCGGTATGTGACACATTGATTTCTGTTTTATTTTGAATCTCGCAAATCTTGGTTTTTGGAGAGATTGTTAAGGCTTCAAAAGAAGAGAACGATTCAAAACTGGGAATTTGGAAATTGAGTTATCCCCTTTCAGTCAGCAACGACATTCCAGCGATTGAGACCATACTCCGAGTCGGCCGGACAATTAACCAAGAGGGACACTATCCTGTCATTCGTAGTTAACCTAAAATGGCCCGCATTGCTTTCCTCCTCTCTCTACTCTCCATCCCCATCACCGCCACAAACCCACGAGCCATCGAAGTCGGCAGTCTACGACCCGATGGTATCCCAATCTCGACTCGAGACCTAGCTCTAGATACCTCAAATATGACCTCCTACCTCATCGAGTTAGAAGATGACTTTGTACGTAGTATTCCTCTTCTACAAGTCCCATCCCCTTCTCAACCCAGAATCACACCGACAAATATCTAACAAAAAGCTTCACAGCCCCAAACAACGCTCCTCTCAAACTTAACTTCACACTCCATTCCCCATACACTAGAAACGCTTTTCTTCGCACCCGAAATTTTCCACGGCGTAGCGATCGGATTGCAGTCGCGGGAGAATGCGAGCTGGGTCGCTGGACTCGAGGGTGTGGAGAGGGTCTGGAAGGCAGAGAATAGGGGAGGCAAAGGCTATGGGAGTTCGGCTGGGGATGAAAAGGAGGGGATGGGCAGGTGGAAGATGAGAGTTTGGGGGGGTATGAAAGGGGGGATTGTCGAGGGGGATGAATAGGGGGTTTAGAATTGGGATTGATTTGGGTATGGTTTTTTTGTGGAATGGGGATTGTTTTGGCTTCAGGAGTTATGGAAGCTCATTGAATTCCGATCTTTTGATGTTTCTCGAGCCAGTGCAAATGTGAGACTCTAAAATTGTGAATGAATTCGCCTCTAGATTCTCACTGCGCTACCTTTGGACCATACTCATTCGCCTCATCTAATTCACAACCACCAAAGGCCTTGGAGTGAGCCTAGTACCCCGGCTAAAGAGATTGTCCGGATCGTACTTGTGCTTCAATTCTTCCAAGCGCTTGGTGTTACTGCCATACACGTCGCTTGCGGGGACGTCGGTATCTGGGTTTCTGTGTCAGTCTGATCTTCTCCAGAGCATAAAAGTGATCGAAAAAGTCTCGCTGTTTCTCTAAAATGCCGAATCGTTGCAATGAATCAAAACTCACTGGAATAGTTTCCATAAACACCAACCCCCTCCTTAGCCCTGACGTCCTTATCCTGCGCAACGCCCGCTGTTTGAGACGCCTTCTTGAGCAAATTCCGACTAAACTCGCGCACCTCGCCATCAAGTGCGGCATCATGCCATTTGAAGCATGTTGCGACGTTGTAATAATCTCCTCGATTGCTGAAACTCATAGCTTCATTGGGAACTTCGACGGTCTTCTTGTAGGGTATGCACTCAAATAGCATGAGAGACTCGTTCATATTTTCATGTGCATTGACGAAAGTTTGGAAATCCTGGTGGCTGATTCGGTGTTAGAGACAAGATTAAGGATAACTCCAGGTTGGGTACCGGTGGGATGTGGTCTCAAAGTGGTACTTTAAAATGGAAGTCGAGAGTGTCTTACAGTGCTTGTACAAACTTGGCATCTAGTGGCAACTTGAAAGCTCCACCACCAAATTGTTTCCTTCCTCCATATGGAGCCGTTGGGTTTAACAAACTGTTCAGCTTCTCATATGGGATTACTGATGTCATATTGACTAGCGGCTCTGCATCGAAAAGGTCCTTGAAGAAAGCCTTGGCCTCCTCTTCGGTTCCGTTGTGGAAAAGCTGTGTCATGGCTACAGGAGCATTCGCTGGAGGTGGAGCGCTCCAACCGAACAGCATTCCTTGTCTTCCGTCGTTGGTAGTGTGGAATTTATTGAGAAAATCTATAATCGTAGGGATTTTGTCTGTGCAATATGTGAGTACGGGCACAACCATGTTCAATGTGAAGAAATACCTGGAGGGAAGATCAATATTCCTGCAAAGACGGTATTCTTCTGCTCGTGTCCTTGGAACGTGAAAGCAGTGACAACACCAAAGTTGTGTCCTGCACCGCGGACAGCCCAGAATAGATCTGCATTCTCTTTCTCAGAGGCGTTCACGATTTCGCCGGACGCTAATACAATCTCAACCGAGACAAGGTTATCTAGGAATTTAAGTGAGTGACGATTCGCAAGCGACTTTTGCATTCGACGAAGTTTTGAAAAGGGACTCTTACCAATTGTAAGTCCATACTGGCCACTCAAATATCCATACCCACCTCCGAGCGTCAACCCTGCCACACCAGTGTGGTTGACAGTTCCACCCACAGTCGCCAGCCCATACTTTGCGGCCTCAACATCGACATCCTCCCATATAGTTCCGCCTTCAGCTCGAATTGTCTTCGACGCTTCATCGACTTTGACACCCCTCATCTTTGAGAGATCGATCACGAGACCGTCCTCGATTGAGCTAGCTCCAGAGGTTGAATGGCCCCCTCCACGTACCACAAAAGGTACTTTGTTCTGACTGATCCATTTCAATGTCTTGCTTACATCGTGTGCGTTTGAGACTTTGACTACGATGGCCTGTGATGAAGGTTAGTATGGTATTGATATGGTGGCGTTTCCCCGCATCACCCATTGGGTGAATGTAGCGGGGTCTACCGGAACAAAGAATTTAATCCCAAGACCAACAAAGACATACCGCTTTTTTGATACAATGATCACTCCATCTTACAATACTCTCGGCATATCCCGGAGAATCAGGCGTCAGAATTTCTGCATTCGAACCCTTCAATTCCGTCTTCAAAGTGGCGTAGACATCTGGTGCGGAGCCCATCTTGGATTAGTCAGTGTGAACAGTCGATCTACGAACTCGATCCGGTTGGAAGGGTGAGAAAGTGCAATTGTAAAGTAGCGGTTGACAAAACTGGGAAATGAATCGTGGAGGCCTCGCGTTTAAATATCTTACAGTCGAAACAAGCTTGCGTATGTGCAGGTTGTGGGCGATCCTTGAGCTGGCCAGTCTTTATCCTGTTACCAAGCAGCTCATCCACCTAGTGCTGACATAAGCCAAGGTAAGTACAGGATGCTTCGCCTTTCGTGGACCCATTGTGCCAATTAATTGTCACATCACAGCAGAATAGATACTCTGCTGTAACGAGTGTAAGGCTAGGCTGCAGTACCCTGAGACAATTGAATCCTAGACTGGGAACCAAATGCATCACGTGAAACGACCATATATCGCCCTCTCTACGCACAGCCAATCCCAGTTACAAATCCGTCACCACTCAATGCTCACTACGCCCGTTAAATATACAAAATTGCGAGTTTGTTCGTCCAATTTGTCAGTTTACCTCGCCATCCTAGATCTAGCTACAAATTGCGACATTACAAGGCACCCGACTATTGCAGATCTCAGCCTTGCTAAATGATTGCCAAACTATGCAAATGCTGAATTCAAGCCACAGAATCCACAATACGCAGGTCTAGTGGAATTCCGACGATAGCGTCAATAAGGCTTGCTCTGTATGTGCACTGCGGATTGTAATGCAACATAGTTGCGTAGCTGGCGAACTGTTCGCCCCACCATCTAGGCCCATGCCAATCTAATACGAAGTAGTCCTTCTCGGCTGGAGGCCGAGCCGAGCGATCCCAATTCAATCCAATCCGCTATCGACTCGATCCGACTTTTCCACTAAACCTACCTCACCAGCTGCCTATAATGTTTGAGGCACAGCACAACAACCAGCTACCACGCACTTCTACGATTTTAATCCTCCCATACCACATGTCACTATGCATGACATGACCTTATCTATTCCGAAGCTGTCACTTGCTAAATTCATTTCCTTGGTTGCGTAGCCTTGTAAGGGAAGATCCAGGTTCGCCTTGCCGTGGCATGATATAATCCAAGCCAGGCTAGGTAGGCCGCCTAATCCGACGGCGAGGCTGCCAGCCCACGACCATTTAGTAAGTGACTTTTGAGCTCTGGCCACGAGTAAATTCTTTAAAGAAGAGACAACCTAATAGCCCTTCCATTATTTCGACAAGCTCATTTGTTAGTGGAATACTTGAGTTGTGCTTTCGGCGCCTTGATATGTTGGATGATGAAAACCGCTAAGTCGAGGCACCAGCACTAATTATGGCAACCTCTGCGCCAGTCTGCACTGTTGAGGTTTGATTAGGTCAGTGTTGCTTCTAGATTGTCCAACCCTTGATGTATCCATGCATAGGAGCTTTGATTGAAGACATCCATGAAATCTAGTGATGGTAAAGAATTTTTCAATTCATAGGTCCGTACAATCTGCCAAACTGATCTCATTCGTAGCACCCCGTCTCTGGAGGCTCATACCATTTGGGCTTTCAATCATAGTTATACACCTGATTTATCGGCGTTCACCTGCTTATTCCCGCACTTTATGATTTTTTTTACCGCGGTTTGATTCCCTGCAATCCTTCGACGCACACCTAGGGGACCTGAAGCCAAGTGTTCTCATTTGTATCCTCTCCTCTTTATCTGAGGAAATTTAGTTTCGTTGAATCTCCTTTCCAATTCTTTATTAATTAGAAGAACCATACGAGTCCGAACTTCCAATGCTAGATACCAAGCGATGCAGATATTCTGAAAACAATCTTCACCTCTCGAGTGCTGGGACTCGAACTGATCGTCTGCACATCTTCTGAAGCGGACTGTTTAGAGAAGATAGTAGGTTTCCTCTAGGCGCGGTAGGCTGTCGGTGGTCTGTTTGTAGATATATAAATGGGAACGGAAACGAAGATGATGTCTTTTCCTTCGGGCTGGATGCCTCTTTTGGTATCTGCCGTCGATTGGATTGTTCCTGTGGTAACACCGTTTTGCCAATATCTAGCCAGTCTTGGTCATCCCCTGTCATGACCGTCTCCTTGCGCCTACCATCAGGAGATGCCCAAATTTCTGGGCTACAATTACTGACGCGCTCCCACGAAGGCTGGACTTGGCACTCATGGAGTTGATCACTTTGACGGCAAGGCAGAAGCCTAGACAAATTCGCAGGGTTAGCATCAAGACATCTTGCTATTTTTTCGATCTCGTCCTCAGCTAGTTGGTACTGCGGGGGTTGAATATCAGGATGTCCGGTACTTGAGTTTAGCGGAACATGAATTTGACGAGAATCCGTAGGCTCATTTGATTGACGGTAGAGATCTCGCCGGACATTGTACATGATATACAAGTCCGAGTCACTAGTTTCCGCGCATATGTCGTGCAAACGCAACTTCTCATCCTGAAATGGTGCATCTTGAACGGGTGCCCTGAGAAACTTCTCTTCGTCTTGCTCACTGGGTGTGTTTTCAAGGTCGATGCCCAAATCGTCTGCCGCCGTGTGTACCAGCGCGACCAAGTCCGAAATTGTTTTTAGATTTCTTTGCAAGTATGCCGTTGAATCATTGAGATTTGGACCAAGTCTTCCGGCTCCGCCAACATTCAGCTTTTCCAGTAGTGTAGGCGGATTGTATGGTCTGTATGGGTGATGCTCGCCCTGGAAGACCAGCGAGTGAGACAGTGCGGACTGAATTCGAATGGGAGGGTTTCTGCGAGGGCGAGGCCGAGGCAAACCCTTCGCAACAGCGGGAGGGCTATTACTGTCGCCCCGAGTCTGACAATGTTGGACGACTTCTTGGGATACTCCACAAAAGTTTGCAGGGCCAAGTCGGCTGGATTCGATATTGTTGATGATTACCTGGAGAGTGCCTGAATGTTCTTGAAGGATGTTATCAATAAAGTCTGTTAGATCATCCCCAGTATAATTGTCAGGGCGGTCGATCTGTGGGCCCGTAGCGAATAGTCGGTAGCGCTTAGCAGGGTGATTATCTGCGAAACTTTTTCTTCTAACGGTAGAAAAGCTTGCGTCTGAATGATCCGATTCTATGTCCTCGTGTACGTGGTGATGTCGCAATGTAGAGGCTCGTCTAGAAAAAGTTGACAAATATTTGGATGAGCACTCATCACACACTGGCTGGGATCCCTGCTGCTGATGGTTTGTCTGCTCAAGCCTGTAAAACTGCCCGCAACCGCATCGCCACCAAGTTTGGAGATCCTGTAGCAGCTTAGCAGTCGACGTCCTACTAGACTTAAGGCCCGCCCCTAGGTACCCGAAATCAGTCGTAATACGTCTACCGTACCCGCTGCGGCTATCGATGTCATATAAGACTTTACCATCAAAGGGCAGTGGGGTGGCGACGAAATCCTGAAATGAGGCACGCCGGGAGCTGGGCCCATCATGACTGAAATATTTCGGCCTCGAAGCAAGATCATCCAAGGGCTGAGTTCTTTCAGATGTTTCGGTAGCTTCGACAGATGACGCACTCCCACTAAGCTTGTTTTTGGCTTCTGTTGAGCTCCCCAAGCCCGTTCGTCGTGGCTCTAGACTTTTACTGCCCGAGCGGCTGAATTTTTGCGCCCTTTTCTGATTTTGCCTAGGGGGTATTCTCACTGCTGTCGACCGTGAAAGTTGCCTAGATCTGCGTTTGGGCTGCGATCTCGAAATTGTATCGGTCTGTAATGCATGGACACTGTGGGAGGTGGTCGGTCTCAAACTCTGGTGAGATGCTGCTTGGGAGGGCTGCTTCCGTATATCATTCGTAGGATTCTTACTCCGGTCTGTCGTGGGGTAATTGTATTCGATTGCCGTTATGCCCTGAAAAGTTCTACTCTCGTCTGGCAAGGGTTCATAGATTTCCAGCCTCTTCTGGACAGTGCTCCGTTGCCTGTGCGATTGGTCGTCAAGAGGTGAAGCATTCACTTTATTAGGTTCTTGCTTAGCACGAATGGTCGTTTTTGCCAAACCTAAGTTGTCTGGTGTCGAGCGGGCTAATGGACCTGCATTGACCTTATGGAGACGGTCTTTTTGACCCAAGAGACTAGCTACATTGTGAGATACATCTGGCCCGGTGGCGCTCAGCTTCGGGCGCACGAAAGGATGTCTTCTGTCGGAGGACCCGGTCTGCGGAGCAACGCTCGTTGGAGGACTAGGAATTGGCAACCAAGGTTTAGGATTTTGGGGCGAATATGGTGGTGCCTTGTTAGAAAATGGCGTGTCTGTAGATTTAGCGTCACTTTTCCTCTGCCACAGCCCTGATAATTTCCTTGTGCCTTGCCCACTGTAACTCGAAACCGAAGAGGTAGGTGAGTGGAACGTATAGCCTAGCGGGGTTGGAGTCCGAGCAATGGGCGCAGGCTGTTCTGCTTGTCTTTCGAAGACGTTCTTCGCCGCATTGACTGAAAGTGGTCTTGGTGGTAATCGGATCGGCGAAGGAGGACGCTGCTTGGAAGGAGCGGCTTTGGGTCGGCTGTGCTTATCCTCTTCGTATTTTAAATCGGATCTCCACGAAGTTCCTGGCTGTCCCTCAAAACTATTACTCGACCGAGAGGGAGGGCCTATTCTCGAGAACCCTGGGTCGCGGTACGGATGTTCGGACTTCCCCAAAAGGTCCCCGTACGGATTTTTTCCGAGTAAATAAGCAGGGATATCGAGTCGTCGAGGGGCTGTTCGGGACCGTACCGACTCGGAGGACGTTTGATCAAGCAAGAATTCGGGGTTCGGCTGATGTTTTGGCATATGACAAGTTGGTCGCACTAGGAAGAACTTCCATGTATTGGCTGAAGAAATCTAAGAGTGTGTGAGAAGTGGTGTTGATGTATGCAGATCAGTACGAAAATGTAGGCAGTAGGTTTAGTAGGTGTTGTTATGATTTGATCGAAGAGAGCTGCTTTGGGGTTTGCCAGGTACGAAAGGGTGTGTAAAAGAGGAGGTAAAAGAGGGGTTAAAGGCTGCGGTTAGGAATTTCGAAAAGCTACGAATGAGTTGAAGCGATTGTACTTGGACGTCAGAGGTTTGATGGGCGCAAGAAACGGTACAAGGGTATGAAAGTTGTTCATATGGCTTGACAGCACCTTCTATCTTTTTGGCTTGCGGAGGGTAACCGTGCCTTCCGCAGTTGATACTGTACACATCACGAAATGCTGAACCGTGAGAAAACTATATAAACAATTACTTCAACGCAGCCTGCAGGCTCTCCAAAACCTGGCGTCCAGTTAGTGATTTATCCGAAATATTTCAGTCCCGTGTCACTCACCTCAAGCTCGATCTTGGCCTCGGCAACGTCCTGCTCGCTGCCACTTCCGCTAGCAATCTTCTGAGCCTCGGCGATCTGGTTCCTCACAGCCTGTCGCACCGAATTAGCATACCCAATGGCAACTACTAGACTCATAAGTATTTACCTCGGCGCTAAAGTCCTCCAATGGGTAACCCTCAACGGCGTTGATGCTGAGCTGGGAATCGGGCTGAACGGTAGCGAAGCCTCCAGATACTGCGGACAATTGTCAGCCAACCCATCTCATCGCCAAAAATCATCCGTCTCGTCTGTCCAACAAGCACTTAAACTACCCATGTTTACAGACAAATGGTTCGCATCGGATTGCGTAAGGCGGTGGAAGACGTACGGAAGAATTGCTTGGTGCCGCCAGATTCCTCGATGATCTCGACTAGACCAGGCTTCAATTGCTCAATTGAAGGAACGTGGTTCGCCAAAACACCCATATCACCAGTCTCCGCGGGAATGTTGACCTGAACGCTGTATAATGGTATCAATCAGTATTTGAATGTTTCGGGGGCAGACTCGGTCGGACTAGCGGGAAACGTACACATCCTGAGATTTGTAGATGGACTGCAAACAAATTGAATTAGCATTATGAAAAGCCTCTATACAAGCAACCAGGCCATAGAAATGGAATGATAATGCGCGAATGGATGGTGGAGCGTACCTGATGTGGGAGGGCTAGGGAGAGCTTGATCTTGTCGGGTGCGACGTCGGCATAGCCCCTTCGCTGGAGAGGGCGGCAGATAGCGGCAGGCCTTGCCCGGAGGGCGGCTCTGGCAATGCGAAGGGAGCTCATGATGGATTGAGAATTGGGTAGGATGCAATTGCTGGATTGCCAGGAGCTTGATGTGGTGTTGAACTTTGGGCTACGGAAGATCTTGAGCTTGGCGAGTATTGCCGGGGATTTCCCGGCCGAATAGCCTAGCGCACTTTGACATGATACAAGTCAATTGGTCTCAAGATTCACCAACTTCGACTGCGCTCTCATTGCTATTACCTCTCTTTCACTCTGTATGCTCTGTATATGAGTCTTTGCCTTCAAATGATGGCCCAAAAAATGTCAATTTCGCCTCATCCAACCAGTGCTCCTCCGTTCATCGCTATGACGCCAGTAAAGCCAACTTGTACTGCCACGAAATAACCAAGAGACCCAAACCGAGACGTCCGCCCTCGCTGTACAGCATCTTCCATTGACTACAAGGGAGAATCGATTAGAGAGACGCTACAATAGCATCGCCGATGAAGCCACCGACTATTCCCGAACCTTGTGCATCCCAAGAAGCCGGAATATGAAGATTGCACACCACACCGTCCAAGATATGATCCCTACAATAATCAACACACCTGCCCAAGGGGGTAGCCTGGAGCGGGACTGCACAGCTTGGCCATGGCCGGCGATTTGAGGAGGGAGCAGGGGTCTGATCTCTGTGGGACTGGCCTCAAAGGCGCTATCAACTCGCTCGTCGAAACCGCTATCTCGATGTATTGGCGACCTGGCGTCCTGTACACGTACATCTGTTAGCTGGGACGGCTGCATAAATGAGATACAGCAATATGTCATACCATTGCACTCCATACTCAGAGGGAGTTAGGATCTTGGCGGGACGTATTGACACAGCTCACAAGATGCGGAATCACAAATAGCAGCGCGGCTTTGTGTTTGTCTCACAAAAATCCGGAGGCGGTCTTGTTGTGACGAGAAGAGATCTCTACGATTCGAGGTCTGTGAGGGGCAGTGAGGTGCTTGATTGCCCTTGCCGCTTGCGGAGTTCAGCCTCATGCACGCATGGCTGACACCTGGTTGGCCAGACTCATCACTAAGGCGATACAGCTCTTTTTCGAGGCTGAAGTCGATGATCCTCTCACGTGGTCGTTTGGGGTAACTCAGGCGACAGTAGGCGTATCTAACTATAAACATCCTAGGAGCACATAGCACCCGCATGCTGGCTGCACAGTTTCAATCTTCATCAATGCGTACTACATGGCCGGCCTACTGGTTTATTTTCCTTGTTCTACAAGGCATCCCGGAATGGTTACGTGCGTCTGATGACGAGGACAGCATTTTGGAAACCCTTGTCTTCCGCCGTGACAGCCTGCAGTCCCCGTACGACTGTCATCGTTTGGATCATCGAGCGTGGGTATCTCACTTTCACGACGAGCAGGATCGGGAATGCCCTTTGACTATGTTGAGTGATTGGCTCGGAGGTGAGCACGTTTTGTGTCCCAGGTGCGCACCGTTAATGTTGTGCTACATGCCTCGAGAACTCGCCCCGCTCCGTGACTCTTCTAGCCAGACACGCTGTCACACACCCAAGTGCAAGGCATTAATTCGGCCTATCAGTGTGCTGGCGGCGATGTGGAAATGTCTGCTGCCATGTCGTAACAAGATAGGCTTGCGCATACCGTTTCGCTGGGACTCTGGGTCATTTCACTACCCATGTCGTGCGCCATCAGACAGCATAAATGTCTATATGCAAGAAAATTCCGATTTAGTATCGGCAAGCGACTTGGAAATGAAACAGTGCTAGATAGCTCCTTGCTGAATTTCGTCTCTGTCTTATCCGGAGCTGAAGCTATCGGACCGGATCAATGGACCCTCTTATTCAGAAATGATAACGACCAGAGTGTGGGATCACTCTACTAGTAGCTCTTCCGAATTGGGTAATATGCGACCATTAACGCGGCTGAAAGCGTTGTTTGCAGTCATGGTTTCGTCATCACCCTCTCAAAGAAGTCCATCCACCTCTTCATTACGAGAAACTCGCCATGTATTGCATTATACTATATCAATCCACTATCTCTGTTAAAGCAAAAGTCGCTTGCTCTGCTCACTCCCCTTGCTTATTCCTGTGTTGATTTGATTCGCTCAGCTACAATTGTTCCGATCTAAGGTTGCACATGAACCGCATAATCCCTGACCGCTCAACCAACGAACGATTTGTGAATAATCTCACATTACCATGGTTAACACGACCTCAAACACAAGACACTAGATCTGGCGCATTAAACCGAAGATCAAGATAACAGCTCAAATTACAACAACTTCATCCGCATCATTCCGAAGTGCTATTTTCCATCTAGGAAACTAACCACATGTTGTTTTAAAGAAGACCACCTCAATTCCAGGATTACTGGGCTTTATACATACAAAGCAAGACCGAGCTCCATCACTCGAAATCCAGAGAATCAAACTTCCAACATGGCCGTCCCAGGTTCTCAGAACACCACCATGACGCAAAAGGTACAGTCCAGTCCACCACCTCTCTCCTCTCCACCGCATCACCCCTTCCACCCACTCAACCAAAAACCCCTTCCCCCAAAACCGAAAAAAACCCAAAAGAAGAAAAACAAACCATACTAACACACCTCCAGCATCCAACACACCTCCCATCCATACCCCATCCCCAGATCCTCTCAACCCTCTACCCCACGCTCCCGACTCCCCAAGCTCAAAAAACATACCTCTCGCTCCCCTCAACCAAGAGACTAGAACTCCTCTCCCTACACTTCCCAGAGCATTCAGACACACATTCCTCAGCTAGTCTAGACGATAGCTGGGAGAAGACAACGCAGAACCACACGGAAACCGGAAAAGTAATCGGAGCCCCACAGGCGAATTCAAAACTACAACCCCTATCGCAAATGAACAAATCCAGCTTCTCAACCACCACCACCCACAATAACACGGAATCCCCAACCCCATGTCCCATCCGCGAAGACTCATTCTCGCTATCCCTGCACATGCGTCTCGAATACTTAAAACGCGAGATTGAAAGCCTGGGCTTTAACGACAGACAAATTCCGACGCAGAAACCGTATTTGAGACGAAAGGGTGATGGGGTGGATGATGAGGTTAAAGGCTGTGGTGGTGTTGGTGGTGGTGGTGGTGGTTGTGGGGAGAAAGAGGGAGAGTGTTGTGGGAACGAAAACGTTTTTAAGGCGGGAGAGGAGCGGTGGCGGAGGGATTGCAGTGTAAATGGGAATGGGAATGATATTGGGGTTGCGAGTAGGATTGTGGGTGGTGGGGGACATCCGAGGGAGGCGGCGAAGGGGAGGGAGAGGGGTAGCATGATATAGGAAAATATATACATTTAGACGACCCGGCATATACGTGGAACTCCAACCTCCCCCATCCTTACTTACTTACACTACGTCTATGTGGCCTACATTCTAAGTTATGAAATCTTATCTAGTCATGAAGCTAGATGATGGATCCTTTTTAAACTATACAAACAGATTTTTATATCACATCTACATACTAAGTAGCCAATTCGCTTTTCAAATTTCGGCGATTTTCGCTACATACATACTCTACGGCCGTGAAAACGTAAACGTTGCATATCTTTACTTCTGCGTCTGGCCTTGCGGGTGGGCCTGTCTCATACATATTTGTATAGTTTAGGAAGATGTGGAAAAATTGGGATTAGGATATGCAGAGCAGACCGTGGGAATCGTGAAGAGTGAAGGGAGAGAGAGAGAGGAAGGAAAAAGGAGAGTCTGGTATACTAAAACTCTGCTGCCGTATGTGTTACTCCGGGGTAAAGGGGAAGGGTAGATAGATAGCACAACCCCAACCCAACCAACCGAAGATATGCCCAGTAATGCTTGTGTAGGGAAAAAAAGGGAAACCTGGTATCGATGCGCCGATCGTTTTTCTTTAGATCCATCCCAAAATAACACCAAACACTCCAACCATCCAAATGCATATTGTTTCATTTACCTACCTTCGTCCGGGGTTTCACCATTCGGTAGCCTTTTTCTTCCCTTTCCCCACTCCATCCCAGGGCACAAACACGTTCTTGCACTTCTCCTCATCCTGCGCAATCACGAAAAATTCCTCGTTGGGGATACCATTCAGGTCCAAGGGATTGTGATTGTAGTTGTCATTCCCTCGATGATACGCCTCGCCATTGATCATCGGCAACATTTGACCGGGTGTTGTTTGAGGATCGATTAGGCCTATCGCACCCATCATGGCAAGCTTTTGGGGCACGGAATAGTTGTTGGAAGTCTCCACTATAGGTTGACGAGGATTACCCGTTAAATAGCCAAAGGGCAGTTGCGGAGCATGGGGGAGGGTCACAGACTGTGAAGCGTCGAAATAATTGTAGCTACTCATAGCTCCACTATTGGTAATCCCGCCGTGGCCCGGTAGCGAACCCGATGGCACAAAGGTATTGTTAGCAAGGGGCGATATCACCATATCACACGTCCTTCGTCTCGCAGGTTGCTCATTTATTGTGACTGAGCTTGCGCTGAAATCGGCAAACGGCTCTATTTTAGGTGGTGGTGGCAAAGTCAGATTGTTGTTGTTGGGTTGGCCTAACGCCTCGCAAGCATAACATAATCCACTTTGCCTTGTTGCTTTGGAATTTGTCGTGACCCAGCATCGCATGCAAGCAAATGACTTTTGCAGATGGGGATGTCCTAAATTGGGGCTCGCGTTCGCAGATATCGATTGACCCGTGGCTGTCGAAGAACTCGAAAATGAAGATGAACGACATGGGGAGGGTGAAGCGGAGTCGGGTGCTTGGGCAGACTTGTCCAGGACAATGACCTGATCCTTCGGTAATTTTTGAACACCGTGATCTGTGCGGATGGGTTGAAGCGCTCCCTTCTTCCGTGATCGTGGTTGTGTCTGCGATTGCTGTTGTCGGTGCAGCTGTGCCGCAGTGTTGGAAGCTGCAATCGGGCTTGACTGTGACTCAATCTTGATTGATGCTGACGGGGTCCCCATCGACGACCCCGAGATTCCCGATTGCGTATTAGCCATTTTAGCCATCATGTCTTGCTGAGCCCGGAGCTGAATCATTTGCCTGATGCGATAGTCTCTCTTTTCGGTCTGGCTTAGTTGATTTCCTTGCATCGGAATTCCTTCCTTGGTCATCTTTTCCACGTTTAGAACCAACGGCGATTGTGGGTCAACACTGGAAGATGCACGGCGGGAAGATGGTTCGGACCCGTGCGATGGGTAAATGTCTGTATCGAGCATCCGACTGAGTCGTGCCTCCATGTACTTCTTCTTCGCAACCTCTTGATCAACATATGCATACCAGTACTCAATGAGATCGTTGCGCACGTTCCTAAATGCCGCAACATCCTCCTTCTCGCGTGCCACTCGAGCTCTGTGGAGAAAAGCATCTTTTCCAAAACGCAAATTCACTTCCGGGACGATATCGGCTAGTTTTGCGTAGAATTGTTTGAATTCTGTGAACATTGCCCGGATTGGGGATTTCTTCGGAGGCATCTGAGATACCTGCGAAAGCTGGGCCTCCCACTGAGCCTTGTATGCATCGAACTTCGCGTTGCCAGGGCCGAGGAGAACTGTATGCGTGGGCAAATTGGGGACTGAACAGAGTCGAGTGTGTGGAAAGTGGCAAGCTGGTTTTAGGTGGGGTGGGAGACAATCCGTAATCATAAAATTAGTAGGGGTGTTTCCATCAAAGATTCCATGGAACACAGGTTTTCTGACGTTTCGTAGTCGTTCGAGGGGTTCAATCAAGGTGATCATATTCTTGAGCATCTCATCCTCGTTCCATTGAAAATAGGATAGGCCAAGTCGGACATTCAGCCTGCACAAATTTCGCGATTTGCTCAAGATTCCGTACACAACAACGGATAGATAATCTGCAGAATTCAGCTGTCATCTTCCACGCACTTGAGGAGTTTACTAACCCCGGATATCGTAAATCTCAACCTCTTCATCCCATCGAGTGTAGCCATTGACTACTGGAGGCAAGGCCGACGGATTGCTGTTCACGTTCTCCATCAGGATGTGGACATTGTAATTTTTGACAGAACCAAAATCAAAAGAATGGACAAATTTGTTGGCTATGGCTTCACTATTGTCGTTGACATAATGCGCAGTCCCATCTGCTCTTCTCGGCTCCAGCAATCGTCTTCCACACATGAACGTGCCGTCCTTGCGAATGTCGATGGTAAAAGGAACGGTGCTGTAAAGGAGGTCCTTTGCTTCCAAATAGATTTGCCGATTGACAAGGAAAAGGTTGAGCACGGGAAACGGAAATGCACCAGCATTCATCTCTGGATTGGAGGGCTGGGCCTTGAACACAGATTTTGTTGGACGATGTCGCGACTGAGGGGGCGGCCGAGGGGGCAGCATAGGCCGATAAATCTTGTTATTCTGATGACTGGGGGCGGTAGAAGATCCAATGGGCTCTTGAGGAATGAGATAACGGAATATCTCGAGGCGAATCTCCAGCGGCAATTTCAACAGATAGCAAGGCGTGTCGGCATCGTCTTGGTGATCAGCACAGAGCTCTAGATAGGGCGGTGTCCATCTGAAGAGGCGAGAACATCTCTCACCATCTTTGTCCACGTGCTTGCACCATCCCGCAAAGCTTTTCTGATCTTTGTGGCTTGCGCAAGTTGGCAGATAGGTGGGGTGTACATCCTTTGGAAGACGACAATTCCTTCCAATAGGCTGGCCGCATCGGAGCTTGGTCTTCTTGTTGTAGCCAGAGCATCTTCTCTGAAATCCATCCGGGTCTTTTGGGTCTACTTTTAATTTGGCGCTAGAGTCACTGGAATGTGGCTCTGCCGGGCCGTCCTCAGCGGAGGTCTCTGTACATGGTTGAGATGGAGTTGTAGGCTCAGGGCTCCGTTCCGTCTTGATCTTGATCTTGACCTCCGCATCGCCCGGTGCTGGCGCTGAAGAGGTAGCCATGAGAAGGAGAGGCACGGGCTAGGAGATTAGAGGGCTAAGGGGAGGGGAATGTGAGCCATCTATATACGGAGGAGTAGACATTCCTCAAGTCAGACTTACCATGTAGGTGGATCCGTTGGGGGTGCTTGGACCAAGATTCGGGGGTTACCCATTAACTGACCAGACAAATCTCACAAAGTCTGTAGGTCAATTACGGCGCGGTACTCCCATGGCAGGAAAATGCGGACGAGACAATCGGGGCAATGGGATCTTGCAATGCGCCGAGCGGTGAGGGTTGGAGCAAACAGGAGCGGCACGACTGCAGTGCAACGGTCGGCAACGGAGTGTTTGTCGCACAGGATGGAGGTTTTGGGCATCTGAAAGAGGCTGGATTGGCGCCCATATATTTCCATCGGGAGGCCGCACCAATGCCTTCTTTTCTGCACTTGATACCTTGCAGCAGCGGGAGATGCCAGGCAGGGCAGGGCAGGACAGGGCAGGCAGCCAGATAGACCATACAGCAGAGAGAGATTGTGTGTGAGCCTGTGCCAGACTGCCAGACCGACAAGGCTCCGCTCAGCTGATTGTGCACACCCCGCAATTCCATGACGCTGTAACGCCACATGGATGCATCTTCGTAGAAGCGATGCCTGATCAAGCCAATCGACGGAGCCTCGCAGCATTCAACCAGATGTCGCGACCCATCATCGTCGTTAAGCGCGAGTTGTCGCATCTGGTCGTGCAGGAATGGGCGGCCGTCATCGTTTGCACTGGCCCTCTAACCAATTTGAGTCTGAGTGATCTGCTTCGCATCTTTATTGAACCCTGGTGCCGTGCCCTGCCAGCCTTCTCGGCACGCCCGGTCCCCCCCGGTCTCGTCTTTGCGTTTTGCGTTTTGCGTTTTGCGTTTTGCATTTTGTGGCATCTGCACTGCGCGGTTGCATTTGCATCTTGCATTTGCACTTGCACTTGCACACTCTCCACTCTCCACTTTGGAATAATGGGACCGGGACTGGCTTGGCTGGCTGGCTGGCTGGCTGGCTTACTCCGTACTTCGTAATACTTGCAGTGGCTGGTCCGGTTCCGTCTCTGTTCTGTTCTATTTCCCAAGGGAAAATCCTCCGTCGGCCCAGGAACTTTGCAGCATTCCATGATTATCCAAAAGATGCAAATTCCCGAGAACAGCAATACCCCCCGACCGACCAACGGCCAACCGCGATCGCCCTGGCCTTGTATGAATGTGGTATGTACTCTACCAGTATTTGCACGTCGCCAGACTTCCTCATATAGCTGGGTTGCAGTAAACCATGTACCACGTGTGATTAAGCGCCCGCTCAGAAGCCTCATAAGGACCGGTCTCCGAAGCACTTGTTGTATCTGTTGCGCCGCCGTTGGTCTCATCCTGTCCTGTCCTGTCCCTTTTCGGCCCGTCGTATGTCATGTCCTGAACATAGTACGTACGAAAAGGGCCTACCATGGCGTAGGAGATGCGAGATGGCGATGTGTTTTCTTTTCTCGTCGCCCCGTCTCTCGCATCTCGTACTTTGCGAATTTTCGCGAACAACATCTCAAACGGGAAAAGCATTCGCGAAGATGCAGTAAGGACCTGCTAAGCTCTAGGCTTGCATCGCTCATGTCGGGCGAGAGTACTGAAATTGGCACAACGCATCCGTATGGTCCGACAATGCGAGTCGCTATCGGCCTGAAGTTCGGGATCAAAAGCCCACGAACATGATTAAAGCATCGTCGTCATCATCATGATATGGAGCCTGTTAATAATTTCCGTTCCCAGTAGTGCAAGGGCGTTCACCGGTGGGTGTGTGTGCGTGTGTGTGTGTCCTGTGTCGCGCGGGATCATAGCCATGGGTCCAAGGGCGTTCTGCTGATGCCCATGCCGCCACCCCTGTCCCGAACCTCTCGCATGTCGCTTTCTATACGAAAACACACTAGTGCGGGATTCCGGGTGCGAATTGCTTTCCCTGTGCTATATCTGTACGGAGTAGACGCCTTTACGCCTTGAAGTGCGCCGATCTAGGTCGATAAAGGCCACTGTGCTGGTGAGTTGTGAGTGGACTGTTGCGCACCCAACAGGCTTGTCCCGCCAACACCGGCCCGGCTACTAAACTGGGTACGACGAGATTCAGCGATCATGGGCCAGCGTCTGGTCGATTGGCGTAGCCTGCCGATCATCAATTTTGTGTTACTATCCCTCTGATGCAATTTCCAAGGGAGAGTGGTTTGTTGGAGACTATCGCATGGAGCGACGAAGTGCGAGTCTTGGGGGGTCTGGCGGGCGTAAAACGACTGTTATAGAGTATAGCGCAAACGCACTGCGCGTCAGGGAGTGATATGGTCGGCGACTTAAGTTGGTTTGACGATGGATTTCGGGCTGAACCGAGCAGTGTGGTCATGGTGAGGATAAGTACAGAGTAGTAATGTATGTAATAGGTAAGAGGAGCAGATTTCTGGCCCCCAAACTCGATGGGCTCGCGTCCTTAACTCCGTTTGGTGCCGTTTGGTGCCGTTTGGGGCCATCACCAGGTAGACATGTTGGCTGACTAAGCCTTCTCCCCTACCCTTTTCCTTTACCCTCCGTGCCTCTTCCCACCCACCACCATTGCGCAACCCAACAAACACAAATCTGGTCATTGATAATGGCAATTCTTCATCGAACGCGGCATCAAGTCGCTGACAGATGAGAAAGGTACAATTTCTCCAAGTCGACTGATTCGTGACGGACTTCTGCCAGTATATGAAACAACCCACTTACATTGCGGGGGATGTTATTTTCCAGCCTTGGTATCGACGCCATTCAAGTTAGGATAACTTCCATCATCATGTGCTAATACAAGCATCTCCGGGCACCCCGAACCGGCCCTTGTCATGAACCTCAGTCGAAAGGGGAATTGCTCTCAAATGAAATCAAATTCTTTTGTAAGCGGGTTCCAAATCAGGCTTATATATCGCTCAACTCAGTCATCATTTGGAAAAAGAACGACGTCTAAGATGCTCCAAGTCCACTGTCTGCTTGATAGCGCGCCTGTCACGACCTCCATCTTGACCCTGGCCATACCGTATCATATTGTCCCAATGACGCCCTCCTCATACTCAAAGAAGCCGAGAAGCTCTGCACCACTTCCCTCATTGTTACTAGCGTCGTATAGGCATCTGTCCATGCCTGTCCTTTTAGCCCTCCATTGACCTGGTCTATCGCCTTCCCGATATCTCGGAGAGCATCGTCGGCCTCCTGAGCAGTCAGATTTAGACTCGTTCCCTGATGCCCAGAGTCCTTGTAGATTCGTTCCGCTAGCGCTCTTATTGCCCTCCTGTAGGGCTCGGGGATCGTGGCCGAAATGTCTGATACTCTTCCCGTCATTCTTCGAGAAGCGATACCGGATCAGTTGAACTCATTTGACACCTCCAGGTGAGGTATGCTGTGATGTCAACTCTGGTATAGCTACCGAACTCTTGGTCAGTCTGTACTTGCTAATGCTCGTAATAGGTGCGGTTTACCATCAATACTAGTCTGCGATGCCACTGCACTATTCGATGGCGATTAGCAATGGAAACTTCACAAGTAGGTTGAGATTTGTGTGAGAATGTTCTTCCCTGTACGTCCCCATGAATGCATACATTTCATTGGTCGCCTCCGCGCGCTGGACGTAATTTTTCTTCACGATCACAGGGTACACACCCATCAATGTGGCACGCAATCGGACGACTCTCACCTCGTTCCTGCACATTGTCATGCAAGTGTCAGCGGTATCGGTATCGATCATCGGCGCTCCTCGAATAGTATACCTTTTACCCGTCAGAGATTGTCGTCAATTTGTGCATGGGTCATGGATCTGGCCACAGCCATTCCTTTCAATGAAATCTAAGCAGCCAATCACAGAATCGTATTTCGATTTCTTGGTACTGTTGAGCAAGGTAATTCGATGTAAGATTGATGCCATTCCTATGATGCATTTGATGCTTTACTGCAAAGATCGCGTATTGACGCAAATTAGAACAATGAACCACTTGATAACTCCCAGACCCATAGCCTGACCCAAGTGAAAACGAACGCAGCCCATTATACGCCACCATGTCCTCCGCACCTTGAAGGGCGTCTACCAGGCTGGTTTCGCGCCATGCGGCAGCATTAAAGCTGGTCAACCATGTTCTTGAGAGTATCGGCCGCCATTTTGAATTCCGCCATGGTGTGGATGATCTGGATGATTCGCTCTAACATGAGTTGGATTGGCTTGATGGCGTTGAGCAAATCTACTGCATTGTCATTTTGGGCTTCACTGACCACCTGATCGATTTTCTCCAGCACCAATCTGATGGAGTGCTCATCTAAGAGCCAAGGTCCATCACCGCCCTCCCTTGGTGAGATATCCGCCACCATTAAAGCGATCTCCTTCCATTCGTCGATTGCCTTTTGGGAGAGGCCTCGAAGTTCAAGGTTCTCAAGAGCCGCAAGAAGATCGCTTGGAATTGCGGCAGACATATCGCGCGAGTTGAAGATTGGGTTTGAAGAGTGTCGTTCGTCGGCGTGAGAAGATTGAATTATGTAGTATCGCGTGTCGGCGTGAAAAGTTGACGGTTTGTTGTTGTTATGGATTGGGTTGCTTGGCGGTGTTTGTTTCTACAAGACACATTTTGCTAACAACCTCACTGTTTACTGACTAATCTACATTTGAGCTAGAGGTGAAAGAGCAACCAGCCTATGCCAGTCATTTCCCTCGTTGCTACTGATCAGTCCTTCACCGCTCTTCAGCGCCCTTTAATTCTCATATCCAAGCATCGGTCTGAGAACAATATCAGACTGTCTCTCTCTCTCTCTCTCTTCCCATTCAGCTCAATACTATCCCCAACCCCATCTTCAACCCAGCCCATCATCCATCTATCCCGCAAACTCACTATTCACTATCCGCAAATCCCCCCCAAATCGGCCCCCATCCCTCCCTCTCAATCACATTCTCCAGACCCCCAAGACTCGACATACAAGCCGCCAACCCCTCAAAAAACTCATGAAACTGGCCCGCAACAGCCGCCAACCTCTCAAACCCATCCTCCAACTCCAAATCCCCAACATCTCGAACCTCCACCTTCTTATCCCGCAGTTCCGTGATCAGCCCGCGGAGTTGGGCGCGTCTGCTTCCGTCTATATCCCAGTGCGTGTCGATGTTGGGTAGGTCGATCAGCGTGTGGACTCGTTTTGCGTAGACGATGAAATCTGGGTTTAGAGATAGGTGGGTGGGGAAGTAGATTGGTCTTGGGGAGGGCATGATAGCGCCGCCGCGGAGTTCTATCATGGCTTGGGCTTCGAGGTCTAGTTGGTTGACATCGGATGTAGATTCTTGCTCTGCGTCGCGCATTTCTTCATCCTCGCTCTCGTTCTCGTTTGTGTTGGAGATGCCGTTGCCGTTTCCGTTTACTTTGGCGTTATCATCGTCATTGTTGTCGCTTGCTCCGGATCCGTCTTCAGAGTCTTTCTCGTCCGTGATTCTCGAATATGCAGGCGGTTCAGGACTCTGAAGAACACGCTTGATGGTTCGAGTACTTCGACGCAAGACAGTCACCTCTTTCTCTCCCTCCTGCTGCTCATGTTTTTCATCGTCTTGAGCCCGCTTAGCCGGTACCGTAATAGTAGGAGATGAGAATGAAGCTTGTTCCGCGTCAACGTCAAGATCCTCGTCACCATTGACTAGTGATTGGGGATATACGCAGTCTGTGCCTCGCCTCGAGCAGTTTGCGCATACTGGTCTTTCGCCCGTGCATTTGCGTTTTAGGCCGCGGCAGCCGGAGCATTTGTTTGGGTCTATTGCGCCTTTCCTCGGCATGGTCGGGTGCGTTTGTGTGGGAGTTTGGATCGGATGTGGATGGTGTAGGGTGCGTGATCGAAGGTGGTGGAAAGCAAGTTGTTGTTGTGGTTGTGCGAGTTCAGGTGAGCGTGGGGACGGGTTGTTTTATTGTCGTCACTCGGGTCATTTTAAGCGGTGAATGTTGAGTTGGGAGAGGTGAAAGGAGGGCGTATGTAGTTTCAGCATCAGAGATGAGAGGGCACGGTCTGGACCATAAGGAATTCCAAGGTTTCTGTCGGTGAGGATCGACTGAAGTGATAATCAGGACTTTCATCTTGTTGAGATACTAGTGGTCTACCTAAGTTGGGAAATATTGGGATTTTGCTACATTATCATCAAACCAATCGACTAAATAATACTCTACAGTTTCTTTTTGCTCATGGCGAGGCGTCTCGCATATCACTCTTGAATCTCTCGATAGCCCGTTGTTTGGTCTCTTTCCAGTCAACATATGGCTTAGGATACCCAAGCTTCTCAAACTCTTCTTTCGAGAGTCTATCGTAGGGCGCGAAAATGGCTTTTCCTTGGACATCTTTGAGTTCGGGTACCCCTTGTAGAGTCAGTATAACGCCCTACAAACACTGATTATGATACTGCGGGGGCACTCACATTTCCTAATATACTCGCCATCAGGGTCATTCCTCTCGGCCTGAGACACAGGGTTGAAAACCGTATAGCTCGGCTCCCAACCCTGTGTGTTATTAGATAAATCCCAATCGACCAACGTTTCCGCAAAGTATCTCTCACCCCTACGATAGTCAATGAGAAGATTGCAGTACAAGTAGCTGGAAACATTCATCCGTAGACGATTGTGCATATACGCCTCGGTATTCAATTGCCTCATTCCGGCGTCGATGAATGGTACTCCGGTGGTACCTTTGTACCATCTCTCCCAGCCCTCTTCGTCATCTTCCCAGTGTACAAAGTCGAATTTGAGGTTTTGTGGAAGGTTCATTGAAGTATGTGGAGTCATGAGAGTAGTTTGTCGGTATAATTCTCGAAACACCACTTCGCGGACCCAGCCATAGACACCAGGAGAAGATCCTGCTTCCGTAAAATCGCTGCTACCATCATTGTACTCCATTACTTTGGACAGGGCTTCTCGGACAGAAACTTGTCCAGATGAGAAATATGCAGACATGCGAGATGTACTGTTCTTGGCAGGGTTGGACCGGGTAGCAGCGTAATTATCAATCTGCTTAATAAACGCATCCATGCGTTTGATACCTGCATCGTGCCCTGCCGGCCAAAGTTTTCTGATCCGTTCTTTGTCTTCTTTGGAGGCAAACTCCTTGTCCTTGGATGGCTTAGGCACCTGAGAATCGAAAAGCTGCTCAAAGTCCTTGGTGGCCGAAGTATCATTTTTCGCTGGCGGGGGAACCGTATCAAGGAGATCAGGATCATCTTTAACGACACCCAACCAAGTTTGGTGGTATGGGGTGAACACCTTCATTGGCTTTCCACCACTCGTGTTCATTGTTCCGGGCTCAACGACCGTCTGATCATGGAATAGACTGACTTGTACGTCGTCTCCCGTATCTTTCACCAACTTGATGTCTCGGCGGATTTCGTCCACTTCATACTCATAATTTGCAAACACGTGGGATACGTCGTTATCTTTGATAAATTTCGAGACTTCATCAACGTAGTGCTCCCGCTTCTCTACATTCAAAAACACGAGCGGAATGTTTAAGTCTTTCAGTTCCTTCTGCATAATTCTTAATGCTTCGAGCATAAAGTCGATTCGAGCTGGGCTAGTTCCGTGCCATGCCTCTTCAGCTGCGCAGTAAAGATATACGCACAACAATGGCTGCTTGGAGCTTCTAGCAAGCTCGGATGCATGGTGCAGACCAGTATTGTCCTGAATGCGGAGGTCCTTGCCACGGAACCAAAATAAGACATTCTTGACATGCTTAACCTCGGATTGAGATTCCAGAGCTTCCAGAAGATGGTCGTAAGGGAGGTCCTCGTCGACCTGTTTGGCTCGTTTGGTTGTTGGATGGCCAAGTTCAGATCTTTGGTAAGCAGTGCGTTTTGACATACTGGGCGATCCGGAGTTTGAATAGAATCTCGGTTTTCGGGAAGTTTCAAAATTTTGCAATTGAGTGCGTATTCGTATCCGGGATTGAAAGAAGCGATTTAGTGTGATGGAGCTGGTGAAGGGCGCTTTGGGCTGAATGGAGAAAATATGCCTCGATTGAAGTAATCTCTTCCCAATTGACATGAAGAGAAGCGATTTGAAAGAGGGAAGCGTCTCGGACCTGCATAGCGTTTAATAACTACACGTGAATGTGCAAAGTCGTGACGTCGATTCGAAGCCAAAGCTAAACCTATTCCGGCGCACGCTGGGAGGCTAAGTGTTCAGCTCCCCTTAGAGTATCCGTATAAAGGAAAGTCAACTTCCTATGACGGACACCTTTCTGAATTCGAAATATACATAAGAAAGTAAATGCCAATGCTTCTATCTGCAAGGACTGGGTGACACGGGTGCTGAGGTGTAGGATTGGTCGATGAGCACGCTTTTCCGTGCACAACAATAGATTAAAAGGAGCAGTCACCCGAACGCCATTTGTAGAACCTATCGAGAGGACTAGGGATTGTTTTGTTTAGGCCTTTAGAGATTGTTTAATTTTGCAATAATTGCCCCGTCATGAAATAATTCTGCCTATCGGGGAATTTTCTCATCGCTTCGAAAGCACACTGCGTCAAGTACGAACCAAGCTGCGAGGCAGACTCTTGAGCTTGCAAAGCAAGGGCAGAAGTCTCTAAAAGAGTGGGAGGGAAACTTATTTTCTTACGCTAGCATAGCTAGTTCCATTGGTGTCACATTTGGCAAGTATTACTTTTACAGAGGAAATTCTGGAGAGCTTGATTGGAGCAGTACGCTAATGTGCTTCTTTACTCAATACCCAAGCGATTGAAACGTTGTGGAAAAAGAACAACGAACACGGTTCACTTCATTAGCCCAGCTGGTGTGGTTGCAGACCATGGTGTGCCTTCCATCTCTCTCGCTGGCTATTCTCGCCATCTTGCTTAACATCATCCGCGATAGTATTTTTCGCGTTACCCCATTCAAAACGCGGCACCTAGCAGATGATAACATGGTTCATGAAGAAAACAGACGATATTCACATTCTGTCGAAGACCCCAAGCCAAAGAACAGAATGTAGACGCCCAAGAAGCTGCATAGAGTGAGCCACAGCTATTTATTGAGTAAAAATACATCCTCCTGCGCCATCCCATAGTGTGGTTCTTCTAAAACCCCAGTTCAGCATGGCGCTGGAAATGAAGAAGTCGCATTGATTATGTATTTTACCATCCTATCGTTCATTGATGGTGGCAGCTACGCATCCCTAAATCATACTCCAAAAGCATCCCTTCAAATCTGGGACGATGCCGAATGGATTTTTCTGGGGAAACTACACTGGTCTTGCCAGGAGTTGCTAAGAGCCTGTAGCCTGACCGCGAGGGCCACCTCTAGCAGCGCATTCGAAGTAAGTTCATTCACTATTCGGCATATGGTACTACATCTCTCACTCACTGTCCAGGTCTGACATATTCGGCTAGATCCAACAGACTCAATCCCCGATTACCTACAGAATCTAATTACTAAAGAAGATCGCCATCAGCGACTTCGATGAGAAGGAAGAATTTTCTCACCCCTTCATCTCTGGGAAATAATTTCCTCTATCAACTGATTATCAATTTGTAAAGAGTGACGGGTCATCTTGTAGTCGGAATGATGGAGGTGCTCATGTGAAGGAGCTCCAACCGCACCCTTGTCATCCTCGCCTACCGTGCTCAACCACTCCAGCGAAAACATCGAGTTCATACGTCCTGCCATGGCAAAGGCAAGTACTTTCCAGGACTTCCATACTAACTCTACCTTATTGTGGTCTGGGTCATCGCTAGGGAAATCTGCTTCATCCGGGTAGCAAACCACATTCCTTGGAAATCAGCATGAGCATATGGGAACCAGATATAGCCATGATGGACATTCCTTCTCATGCCGATGTGGTATGTTCATATATTCGTCAGGAAGCCCTCCAGAAACATTATCTCCTGTGAACGAGTCGCGAACGCTGGTCAATGAAAACGCGTGAAGAAAAGTCCAGAATGGAGTGAAACTGAGATATAATAAAGCATTCTTTGAATTGCCCAAC